>RJWM01007828.1:30073-76092 GCA_004363535.1 Dasyprocta punctata | reverse complement strand
AAAAAAAAAAAAAAAAAAAAAAAAAAAAAGAAGAAAGAAAGAAAGAAAGAAAGACAAGAAAAAGAAAAAGAAACCCATTCTCTGCACCTGAAAGAACTCAGCAGTCAAGGGAAGTCTTGACCACTCCTCCCCTGCACCTGAAAGACCTCAGCAGCTGATGGGAGCATCAGCTGCCCCTCCCCCACACCCAGACAAACTTGGCAGCCAACAGGAGCATCAAAACCACTTCCACCACCTGCAGTACCTCAGTGAGTTTGCAGGAGACTCAGAAAACCCTTCCCCCAACCCAGAGGACCCCAGCAGGCCAGTAAGAATATGGTGAGTCCACCCCAAAGCAGAGGACCTCAGCGAGTCAGTAGGAGCCTCAGAAAACCCTTCCTGGAAGGCCTTGGCAGGCCAGCAAGAGTGTGGGTGAGCCCTTCTTGCATGCAAAGAACCCCAGGTGGCCTGGCAAGAGGAACACAGCTGGGTCTGAGACATCCCCAGTGACAAAGTAGGGTCCCAGCTGGGGCACACACTATATACTGGTGGGTCTGGCAGCCTGGAACAGTCTGAGGCCACACTAACAATATGAGCTAAGGGTTGGTTCACATCAGCACTCCTAGGCTAGTCAGCCTAGGAAAAATACAGGACTCACTCAACAGGCCCTGTAGGAGGAATTCAGGTGACTGGCCCCTCTCCAACAGTGTAGGACCCAGCAACTGGTTGAACATCAGCCACACAATAGGACTTAAGACACACACAATGGACAATTGATGCTAGTGGGATTGAAAATACCTGACTATTAACCTAGAAGCAATAATGACACAATGAAAGGCAAAATGCAATCTCAAACATCCAGCTCATCTGAAATAAGTACAGGACACATAGAAATAGAGGACAATGGAAGTCACACACCTAAAATCTCTGAAAAGATAGCAAGTGAAATAAAGAAACAAATCCATGAGGTTATAGAAGAAATCAGATCAGAAATAATCTCTCAGGTAAAGAAAGAAATGACAACAGTAATGAAGGAGTTTCTCAGCATAGCTAGAGAAGACATAGTTTAAAAGTACTGGAGCAAGGGAAGATGATGGAAACCTTGAATGAACAACATAGGAAAGATACACAATGCATGAAACAGATTCAAAGAGATATCTAGGAAATTAGAAATTCCACTGAAATCAGGAAAAACTCCTTGAACAGAACTGAAGATAGACTTTCAGACTTCAAAGACAGGATCACAGCTAGTGATCACAAAAGGGATAAACTCTTAAAAATAACAAGAAACAATGAAATAACAATTTAACAACTCTAAGACAAGGCAAAATATATATATATATATATATATATGACTGATAGGTGTCAGTGAAAACATGAGTCAATGCAAATGACATAAAAATACTATTTTTAGAAGTAATAACAGAAAATTTCCCAAGCATGGGGAAGGAATCTGATATACAGATAAGTGAGGCCTATAAAACTCCAAACAGTCATAACCAAAATAAATCTACACCCAGAAATATAATAATCAAGATCCCAGAAATTCAACATAACAACAGAATACTAAAAGCTTTTAGAGAAGAGAAACAGATCACCTATCAAGGAAAGCCCATTAAAATCACAGTCAACTTCTCAACACAAACCCTCAAGTCAAGAAGAGCTTGGAGTGAAGTATTTCAAGCCCTAAAAGAAAACAACTTTCAACACAGATTGATGTAGCCTGCAAAACTATCACTCAAAATTAATGCAGAAATAAGATACTTCCATGACAAAGAACAACTGAAGAAATTCATATCCACCAAACCAACTCTAGAAAAAGTGCTAAAAGATATTCTAGATAGAGATAAAAATGACCACAAGCCCCAGAACAACAACAGAAAGAAACCAACAGGCAGGGCAAGAAATTAAACAAAGGGGAAAAGCAAGGAATCTACAATAGGAAAACAACATGAAAAAGATAAACCAATACAATATCAGCTATAACCATCAATGGAAAGGGCCTCAATTCACCAATTAAAAAAAATAAATTGGCAGAATGGATCAAGAAACAAGATCCAACAATATGCTGTCTACAAGAAACACATCTAACTCAAAAAGAACCTCATAGACTGAAAGTCAAAGGATGGAAAACAATATTCCATGCAACAGGATCCCAGAAAAAAACAGAGGTAGCTGTACTATTTGTAGAAAATGTGAACTTTAATGCATAAATGATCAAAAGAGATAAGATCACTACCTACTTAATAGAGGAAAAATTCAAGAGGAAGAGATAACAATCATAAATATATATACACCAAATATCGGAGCACCCAACTATATAAGACAAATATTAATAGACATGAAAAATCAAATACACAATAACACAATTGTAACAAGGGACCTCGATAGTCCATTGTCACAAAAAGATACATCAACTAGCCAAAATTCAGCAAAGAAATAATAGAACCAAATCAACCTTGTGAACAAAGGAACTTGCTAGTTGTTTACAGAGTGTTCTACTCAACAACATTAGAATGCACATTCTTCTTGGCTGCACAAGACATTCTCTAAAATAGATATGCATTAGCCCATAAAGCATGTTTAAGTAAATGCGAAGGAATTGAAATTATCCCATGCATATTGCCTGAAATTGAAAATTAATGGCAAAAAAACTGCAAAAACTACATAAACACATGGAAATTAAGTAACACCCTCCTGAACAACCAATGGGTCACAGACAAAATAAGGGAAGAAATTAAACAGTATCTACAATTAAATTAAAATGCAGATACAATGTACTGGAACCTGTGGAACACAATGAAAGTGATCCTAAGAGGGAAATATATGGCAATGAATTCTCATATTAGGAAAACAGAATGAGTACAAATAAATAACCTAATGCTGCACTTCAAACTTCTAGAAAAAGAAGAGCAAGTCAAGCCCAAAGCCCATATAAGGAAGAAAATTATAAAGATCAGAGCAGAAATTAATGCATTTGAGACTAAGAAAACAATACAAAGAATTAATGAATCAAAGAGTTGGTTCTTTGAAAGAAAAAAGAAAATTGATAAACCCATAGTCAATCTTATCAAGAAAAGGAAAGAAAAAACTCAAATTCATGCAATGAGGAATGAAAAAGGTGAAATTACTACAGATCCTGTGGAAATTCAAAAGATCATAAGTACCTATCTCAAAATCTTTACTTACATAAGCTGGAAAACAGAAGAAATGGATAGAGTCCTAGAAATGTAGGAGTTACCAAAACTAAATCAAGAAGATATAAAAATTTTGAATAACTCAATATCAGTTACTGAAATTGAAAACATATTAAAACTTAACAACAAAGAAAATCCAGGTCATGATGGATCCACAGCTGAATTCTACAAGAAATTTAGAAAAGATTTAATGCCAATACTCTGCAAACTCTTTAATGAAACTGAAAGGGAAGCAATTGTCCCTAACTCATTCTTGGAGGAAAGTATTACTCTAATATCTAAACCAGTGAAAGACCAAACCAAAAATGAGGATTACAGACCAATCTCCCTAGTGAACTTTGATGTAAAAATTCCTAATAAAATACTATCAAACATAATGCAGCAAATCATCATGAAGATCATACACCACGACCAAGTGGGATTCATCCCAAGAATTCAGGAATGGTTCAACATACAAAAATCAACAAATGTAATTCACTACATTAACACAGCCAAAGACAAAAATCACATGATCATCTCAATAGATGCAGAAAAAGCTTTTGATAAACTTCAACACTTGTTCATGATAAAAACCCTAACGAAAATCAGAATAGCTGATCTCTATCTCAATCTGATAAAAGCCATCTATGGTAAGCCAATAGCCAACATCATACTAAATGGACAAAAACTGAAAGCTTTCACTCTAAATTCAGGTACAAGAGAAGGATGTTTACTATCACTACTCCTATTCAATATAGTTCTGGAAATATTAACCAGAGCAATTAGAAAAGAGAGAGAAATAAAAGGAATAAAGATAGGAAAGGAAGAAGTTAAATTAGCATTATTTGCAGATGACATAATACTCTACATAGAAGAACCTCAAAACTCCACCAAAAGACTACAAGAGTTAATAAGTAAATTCAGCAGCATAGCTGGTTACAAAGTCAACACTCAAATATCAACAGCATTCTTGTACATAAACTAAGAGAGAAATTATGGAAATAATACCTTTCACAACAGCATCCAAAAAATAAAATACTTAGGTGTCAATCTAACAAAGGATGTAAAAGATCTATGTACTAAAAACTATAGTACTCTGAAAAAGGAGATTGAAGAGGATATCAGAAAATGGAAAGATATCCCTTGCTCTTGGTTAGGCAGAATCTACATTGTGACAATGGCCATACTCCCACAACTGTTACACAGGTTTAATGCAATCCTGATAAAAATTCCATTAGCATATCTCACATATCTAGAGAAAACATTCCTAAAATTCATCTGGAACCAGAAGAGACCTAGAATAGCAGAGGCAATTCTGGGAAACAAAGACCAAGAAGGAGGTATCACAACCCGTGACTTCAAATTATACCACAAAGCTACTGTGGTAAAATCAGCATGGTACAGGCAAAAAAAAAAAAAAAAAAAACACAGACCTGAGAATCAGTGGAACAGATTAAAAAATACAGACACAACTACAAAGACACTCAGCCTTATCTTTGACAAAGGGGCCAAACATGTTCACTGGAAGAAAGATAGCCTCTTTAATAAATGGTGCTAGAAAAATTGGCTTTCCACATGCCAAAGCTATATCCATGACTATAACCATGCACTAAAGTCAAAATGGATCAAAGATCCAAATACTAAAATAGAAACACTAAATCATTTGGAAGACAAGGTAGGTAGAAATCTTGGAAGACACAGGAGTAAACAAAGAATTCATGAACAAAACATAAACTGCAAGGGAAGTACATCAAAGAATCAACAACTGGGATCTCATCTTATTGAAAAGTTTTGCACAATAAAAGAAATCACTAACAGAATGAAAAAGAAAACCCACAGAATGGGAAAAAAATTTTAGTCAACTGTCCCTCGTACAAAAGACTTCTATCTAGAACACATAAACAACTACAAAACATCAGGCCCCCCAAATGCAAAGACCCAATCCAAAAATGGGTATCTGAGATGAGCACCACTTCTCAGATGAAGAAATACAAATGGCAAGTAAGTACATGAAGAAATGTCCAACATCACTGGTCATTCAAAAAATGCAAGTTAAAACAACACTGAGATTCCATCTTACTCCAGAAAGAATGGCTGTCATCAAGAAATCAACCAATGCTGGGAGTTTGGCTCAGCAGCTTACACACCTGCCTGACAGGCGTGAGGTTGTGAGTTCAATCCCCGGTGCCACACACACACACACCAAAAAAAAATAAAAAAAAAAAAAACCAAAAAATAAATAAATAAAAATTTAAAAACAAAAAAGAAATCAACCCAAAACAAAAGTTGGCAGGGCTATGAGGAAAAAAGAAATCTTCTCCACTTTTGGTGGGAGTTAGGCTGGTGCAACTACTGTGGAAAACAGTATGGAGATTCCTCAAAAAACTGGAATTAGAGGTACCATTTAATCCAGCTATTCCCCTTCTGGGTATTTTCCCAGAAGAATTGAAAACATCATGCCACAGCAATATATGTGCACCATTTTACAGCAGCACAATTTGTAATAGCTAAATCTTGGAAACAACCCAAATGCCCATAAATTGCAGAATGGATAAGAAGGATGTGGTGTTTTTATATAATGGAGTATTACTAGCTATAAAGGAGGATAAACTTGAGGCTCTTATAAGTAAATGAACGCAAATAGAGACCATACTGATAAGTGAAACAAGTCAGACTCACATGTTTAAATATTGTATTGTCTCCCTAGTGTAAGTTTAAAAAAAAAGTAAATATGATCCAAAATGTACAATAGATATTCTGAAAATGAAAGGGAAAGAACAACTGGGATAGGGAAACGGAGAAAAGAAACAAGGGAAAAGATAATATATATTCATTTGTATACATATATATGTGTATGTGTATGTGAAAATACATACAAGACAGATAACCATACTACTAACTTCTGTGAGTTCATCAAAAAGAACAGTTTGTGTTTTCATTGTCTGATTGCTTGATCATTTTTTTATACCTAAATCTTATATTCTGAACTACTTTCAAGATAACAATATGTAATGTATTAACTAGTGTTAATTTCCAATTTCTTTTTGAAATTCTGTATCATTTTTATCTTCTTTTGTTTTGCTTTTAAAATTAAAAAAAAAAGCAAAGAAAAGGAAGAAAGAAAGAAACTGGCAGCCCACTGGGATGAGAACAGCTTCTGGTCACTCACCGCTGTGTGTGCCAGCAAAATTTGCTGCCAGGCTGCAGCGTCATCTGTTTGAAGGAAGGCAAAGGAGGCGAGGTGCCTTGTGTCCCAAATCTGTTCTGTGTGGCTTGAGTTAACAGCACTAATTCCGCCCATAAGTTTTTTGGAAACTTCCCCAATGTCAGTCCTACTCAGCACACAGGTGAGAAACTCACAGGCAGCCCTGGATAATCACTTCAGAAGTTCCTCTGAAGAGCCGGGTGTATGTAGTAAGGAATGAGGGCTGAGGAGGCAGGTACTCAGGTAAGTAATTAAAACACAACTTTACTTTAATAAGTGGTGAATATGACAGAACAAGGGGAAAAGCAGTGTAGTAAGAAGCAGGAGAAGAAGACATAGAGATCTGCATTTAAATCCCCACTACATCCTTCCCAACTAGGGAGTCCCCTGGACCTCACCTCAGTTTCCTATTTCTGTAAAATGAATTGAGGACTCAGATACTCATGAAAATCAACTAAGTTATCTGACCTGGCCCACATGAAGTACTTAGAAACTGCCAGCCCCTTGCTTCTTGCCTTTGGGTTTGACTGATGAAACTGTCTGCCAGGATGCCACAGAGACAAAAATTATCTCTTATCTGCAGCTATTGTTAACTCCAGTTGTCAAGGAGAATAATGTATTCGTGTAGTTGTCTGAGAAAAGAAGATTTTGTTTTATACCCCATTGTTAAGCTGAAAATAAGATTCTATCCTCTGGGGACATCGGGAGCTATTTGTTTTGGCTTCAGGGAGTGATGGATCCCTGGGAGCAGCACGCCCTGGAAACAGAATGCCTAGCTCTCCAAGCAGTGGTGCGGCCCTCCAGGTTGCTTCTCCCAGCAGAGGGGTCCCACGTGGCCTGGGACAGAGGCCAACATATCCTCTCTTTGGGACATGTCAGCCCAAGATACCAGGACAAATGGCCTCTTGTTTGTTCTCTGGCATCTAAATCTATACTGTTGCAAAATGCTTTCCCACACATGAATTCACACCAGGCTCTCGACCCTCCAGCAAAGCTGGCGCTGTGGTGATGTCAGCAGTAACGACAGCTATGACATCTCTGCATCACCCTCCTCACTTCACCTCCAAATCTTTGCTCAGATAATCCCTGCTCAATAAGACTGACTCTGATCACCCTATTAAAGTTGCAATCTGCTTACACTTGGCCCTCCCCGCCCCACCTGCTCTGTTCCATGCTTTAGGATTTTCCTTTCTCACATACAGCATCCTGCGGGCTTCCAACTCCAGGTGACATGGTTGGTTAAGGGCCTCAGCAGACCTGCTCTGAGTCCATTACTGGATCTGAGCTGACACCAAACCTTCCTCTGCCAACTCCCAGCCAATGACAAGGTATGGCAAGAAGATATGGACTCCTGAAGTCCGCTTTGGTTTAAGGACTGACTTTCTGATGGTTTTGCCAAACTGGGTTGCCTCTACCCAAACTTCTTTCCCTATCTTTTCACTCAGAATCATACTTGCCATTGTGACCTGGTAGATCCCTTCAGCTCATCTTCAACAGTCTCCCCGTCTTCCCCTCACACACACATTTCCTACACATTCAATCTGATCTGGCTCCCTCCAAGACTAATACCCTATAGCATTGCTCTTCTAACATACTAAATATTTCACTTTTTATATTTATTGCTATTTTCTAGCTCCACCCACAAGAAGGCAGGATTTTCTAAAGCTATTTATTGATGTATCCCAAGCTGGTTAGTGCCACTAAAAAGTGGCATTTAACGAAGCTCAGAGAGTTTAAGCGACTCTCCCAAGGGGCTCAGGCAGTAAGAGGTGGGATTGGATCTAGGACTTAACTTTTCTACTCCAAAGCTCTCCTCTTTCCTCTCTTTCCTTATTATCACCTATATGCTTTTCTGTTACCCACCTTTCTTCTGGTCTCCAATTTCTGTATCTCTCCTCTCATGGCTCTTTTCTTTGTCCCTCTTCCTTGACATTGTTTACCTCTCATGCTCAGCCTTTGTGCATGTCTGAGACCTCACTATATTATGGCTAGGAGGACTAGTGTGTTAATGTTTCTCAGGAAAATGGGGTTCATTTCTTTCCCTGAGAAGGGAAAGAAGAAAGGACACAGGTGGACACTAAAGGCATCCATGAAGGTGCAGGACTGGAGAAGACCCAAAGAAGTAGAGAGACCTCCCAGGGAACTGAGAGAAGAGAGACTGGAGAGCAAATACCTCTGGGTGGGATTGAAGTGACAGGACTCAACTCTGCTCCTCCTTTGTGACCTTGGCTTAGCTCCTTAACTTATATGAGCATCTGTTTCCCTACTGAATGGTCATCTTTACCTTGGGAATTCCAGTTTAACATTCTCCATGGCAATAAAGACCAGGGAGTTGATGGGTGGAACAACCCTGTGGATGACAACAGAGGCGAGCACCTTTAGGGAAGGATGAGCTGAGGTGAGTACAAAGAAAACCACTGCTAAGTTGGGACCTCTCCCACTCTATCTTGATCCCACCACCACCGCCATCAAGGCCCCATCTGGTGATAGGAAAGGGACCTTAGGGAAGGAAAGAGAGTCATCCATCCTGTGGAATTTGGGCAGCAACTAAGAATTTCCGGGCTGTGAATGTGGGAGAAGTGATCAACAGGTGCCAGGGAAAGGCAGAGAACTGCCTTCCCAGAGTGTGGGTGGCAGGGCAGGGGAGGTCACCCGGGGTGGGGTGTGCATAAGGCTCATGTGGACAGCAGATGGGAGTGAGGTCATGGAGAGGACAGACAATGGGGCCCATGTTGCCTGCCGGAAGAGGTCGGCCATCTACATGAAGTGCCCTTGAAATCCTAACTGGGGAGACACTGAACCCAGTCCATGAATGGGCACTGTCCCTGCCCAGACCCCTCCAAGTCCTAAGACTCTTTGATTCTTGGACCCTAAGAAAGGATAAATGGGAGAACGTAGAGACCTGACTGTCCTTTCCCAAGCAATCACACACAGGGTGACAAAACACACAGCGCAGGCAATGGCTGTACCTCTGCACTCCATCCGCCCAGCGGGACACCTGTCAAAGGGCACAGCACACATTCTAAGGGGCTTCCAGCCTCCTGAGGGCACCAGCAGGAAGTACTCTCTAGGCGCCCAGGAAGGCTTTCCTGATTTACAGTATTCCTCAGGGCTTCCACCTGCTCTGACACCCAGGAGCCAGAAGTCAGGGAGATGGACTGAAAATTCTGCCAGTGACTTACTGATGTCCGTGGAAGATGGACCAACAATCAAGTCGTCTCTGCAGTACTCCATACCGCTGTGTCTCTCCTGCTCTCAAGGTGTGCAAACACGCTCAGCACCTACCACAGCCTAGGCATGGGTGGTGTGCTATAAGAATGGAAAATCTTAATCACTGTTATTATGAGCTTTTGCTTACTGGGAGGACTAGGGTGAGGATGACATGAGATAAATTTATGAAAGTATTTTGAAAAATGAAAGTGCTGGGAAAGCATTAGTTGTCTTTAGTATATGTTTCTGGTGCCTTAGCCTCCCAGAAAACTTTCTTCTACGTCGGTATGGGGGAAGCTGGAGCCATGTGCCCCGGGCCTGCCTTTAGTACTGATATGTACAGAGAGCAAGTCACTTCATCTTTCTGAGCATTTTATTTCCCTTAGTTTCAATTTCTTCCCCTTTACAGTGAAATAAGGGACAGATAAATCGCGGTGTCCCTTGCAGCTCACACATTTTGGAATTTGTTCACACAACCCAAGTGACAGGAGGACTATCCTTGAGTTTATCATGGTAGAAGGAGCAGGAGGTCTCAGGAGACTTGGAGCATAGCCCAAGCTCCAAACCAGCTCGCTGTGGGTCTCTCTGGGCCTGATTTCTGTCCTCTGCAAGATCACGAGGCTCACAGCTCTCTTTGAGTTCCGTTCTAGCCCCCCAAATCCAGGATATTTTCACCCAGTACATTTTCCTAGATGGCAAATCCAGCACCATCCCACCCCAGAGTGAGGAGTGGGCACAGCCTCGTGTTGAACAGCCTAAGCACAGCAACGGAAAGCTTGGATCCACACAGTCTTTCTTACCTAGTGGCTTCATGGAGCCATGTGGGACCACTGATGCTTTGGCCTTATCTTGGTTCCACTCTGGACTGGGGCAAGATACCCAGGCATGAAGCAAGTGAAACCCCTGTCTGCCCCTTCCACTTACTCATGTTCACTCCTATAGGACCAGGAATAGGAAATAAAAGAAAAATTCCTTTCTCCAACTTAACCATTCACAAGAATGTTCCCTGCAACGCCCCCCAGAGAACACCAAAGTCTCTTATGAGTTATATTTTCTGAAGGTTAAAAATGAAGCAAATAGCTCCATGGACTTGGAGAGAGAGAGCGGTGGAAGTAGCACAGAGAAGTGGGCGGCAGAGAGAAGGTGCAGCATCCTGAAAATTCATGTCGCAGTTGTGATGGGGACTGTAGAGGAAGTCCCAGCAGGTGCATATGCTCCGCAAGGAGCTTCCTGGCCTGCCCTAGTGCCCACACTTCCTGGGTTTCAGCCACAGCATCTAAGCACAAGGAAAGGACAGTCACAGAACCCAAAAGATCTTGGGCCTGGGAGAGTTTTATTCTGCTGAGTCATAGGCTCAAAAAAAAATTGCATTTGTTTTTAGAGCTTGTTTTTATACAGAAATCTCATCCACAGTTTCTTTGTGTGCTGGTATTTCAGCTTCTGTTTGACCATTTCCATTCACAGGGCACTCATTATCACACAAGACAATATATTTTATGGTGGCCATCTCTGAATCTTAAGCATTATTCTATAGATTAAATCAAATTTGCTTCTACCGAGTCTGAGAATTACCCTCTGGAGACTTCTAGAATGAAATATCTGTGTGACCATTACTTCTCTCCTGTCGCCTTTTACAATGTGGCCAGGGAATGACTTGTGACCTTAGATACCATTTCTCTATAATTCCATTTAGCAGCCCTCCGAGAAAAAAATACAAAGGAAAATCACCACCAGAAGAGCCTGGGGGTGCCTGCTAGCTCTATTTTGACTCTCCAAATAATAAACACAAAGAGATCTGTTTCACCCAAAAGAGGGTGCTTCTCCAGCCTCCAGTACCCTGGTCTTCCTGTGGTTCCATCTGTCTTGTTTCGTCCTCTCACTTCCCTCAGTCCAACGAGGAGATAAAGTAATAGAGGAAAATGATAGCTGAGACATGAAAGTTCTGGGTGCCAGTCCCCTCAGTCTGCCAAAAATTTGAGAAATAAACAAAATAACCAAAAGACACGACTTGCATAAAGTATAGCTAATGCTCCCCTCTGACACTCTGACATATGCGCAATGACTGTTTATGGGTTTTGACTCAGGATCATGGTAGGAGCGACCCCCTTACCTTCTACCTGGGAGAAGATAGGATTCACGAGGCTTCCTCTGTAAAGTAAGGGGTGAACCCACCTCGATCAGTCTGTCTGAATAAGGGTCAGGGCTGTGGGGGCTGGTTTCAGATCTCCCTGAGAAAGACCCCACATGTCCACACAGCAAAACTGAATCTGGGTGAATTTCCAGTGTCACTACTACAAAGCAAATAGTAAAGAGAGCAGGCAACCACGCTACAAGGAAAGCTAGGAAGGAGGACAGCCTCTATAGGTATCCCAGAGACCTGCTGGGGCACATTGTCAGCCCGAATAGGCCAACATATGCCATGGTAAAGCAAACAGCAGGGGCTGGCAAATCCAGAACCCATGGCGACCACAGGGCCACATTCACTCATTAAGATGCTGCTAGGACATGGCTCACCTGATGGCCGCCTTATTTGCAGATCCTGGCTCATGCTGGGCCCTCTCTCGCCTTCCAGAGCTGTAAATGGAAAAATGACTGGACTGCAGCAGATAGTTCTATCACAACAATCTAAACTAAATTCAACACAGATTTCACACCCCAGCTCAATTCACCAGGGCCTTCCCCAGTCCTAACCCACCTTGCCATGGCCTCCAAAAGACCCTCACATCTTCAGAGGCCCTGTTTTAGAAGGACAAGCAGCAGCTTTGTCCCCCCTGGCTGCCTCCCTATGGATACACTGCGAGATCTAAAAGACCCTCAGAGGAGGAGGTGCTCTCCCTGTCACTGGCCTTCATGCAGAGGTGACAACAACCTCATCCATGTGTAATACCCTGTCTCTCACATTCAGTTCCACAGTTGGGTGTGCCTAAATCCACTGTCCTCCTTAACCCCATAAATCAAATCTGGCCAAGGTCACGGTGATGGACACTGACCCAAGACAGGCCAGAGAGATTCATGACAAGAGTTTTTGGGGTGACACTTGCAGAAAGACACGGAAGATGCTCCACTTGGGGATGTTAGGCTGTCCTTACTTGCATATTCTTTTGAGATGGGGGCTTTAAGTGTTCCTGTGAACCCCCCACCCCAAGAAACACACCACTCCATAGGCTGCGAGCTTGAGAGTAACAATGTGCTATTGTTTGAGTGTATCCCCGAGAATTCATGTGTTGAAACATTAATTTTTCAATGGGGTGGTATCGGGAGATGGAAACTAGTGGGAGACTACATGGATCATGGAGGAAGGGCCCTCATAAATGAGTTAATGCCTGTCTCATATCAGTGAGTCCTCACTTTTTGCAGGATTGAATCAGTCGCTTCAAGAGGAGATTATTAGAAACAAAAGTTACCCCCTTACATTTTGTCTCTCCTGCATGCATGTTTCCCCTGCTTTCTACCATAAGTTGAAGCAAAAAAAAGCCCTTGCCCGAAGCTGACCAGATACTGGTGCCATGATCTCCGACTTCCCGACACCCAGAGTTGTAAGCTCAAAAAACCTCTCTTTTTAAATTATCTAGTCTTCTCTATTTTGTTACAGCAACGGACAATACACTAAGATACAGGTTATGAGGTTGGTAATACGAATGCCAAGATAAGAAAGGAGGTTTAAAAAAAAAAAAGAACACAGACAAATTTCTTCAATTCTTCACAATTTTATTTCATTGAAAAAAAAGCACATATTTTTCAATAGAGCTCTAGTATTTGTTACAGTCTGTTTTTTCTAGTTCTTGGAAAAGTGGTCACCACACAGGGAATCCCTGACAACACTCCATTAGGCAGAGTGTCCAAGCAACCAGAAGGCCCTGGGGACATTCAGTTGAGAAGCATAATGATGATGAATTCTGTCCATACTGTTTATGATTTAACAACTGGTTTATTATGTAGGATGTTGTGGGTCACTCCTGGGAAACTATTTAAACAAATAATCTGTAGTTAAATAACCTAATAGAACAAGTGTTGTCAGGTTCTTGGAAGAGTCCCACAATCTAAAGCTATTCATAGATTCTTAGAATTGGAAGGTACTTTCAATAACTTCCAATAAGATCCCTTTACAACATTAGCGTATAAACCAGGGCCTAGCAAAATCAGAGAACTTGCCCAAGATCAAAATTTGACTTCTTTACACTTATCCTTACCATGAAAGGGCTGATACCATTTTCCCCACACTGAGATTTTCCTGGGGTGGTAGAAAACCCTGTTTCCAGTGACCCTCCGGAGCGCTGACCCGCCATAGCACATAACCTTGAGCAAAAGGCTTAACCTTTTGGCTCTAATTCCACTTATATGGCTCCCTTTGGCAGGCAACACCCTCCTGCAGTCATTGCCTACACAAATTGCTGTAGCTTATGCCTAAACTGTTGAGCAAAATCAACCCCACCCTTTTGACACAACTTTGGACGCCAAGAAAAAGGGAACAACCAAAGGCAACCTCATATCAGCGAAGGGAAAGAAGGACCAATGGCTTCCAGGGAGGAAGAAGGTGGAAACCTGGCAGGTACCGGCAGCTCCCTTATGTGCTAGGTATGATGGGCTCACTTGGACACCTCTCAAGCATTCCTTGCTCAGTCTCCTTCCTAGCAGACCTCTGTTTTATTTACATGTCTGCCCAACCCCAGTTACCCTGTGTGATTTTAGATGTGCTTTATGAACTCATTAACCTATTCATGGTGACCTCCTCTTCCTATCAGTATTGACTCAAAAACTCAGGTTTAGGCCAATCAGCACGTAGCATATCCCTGGCAATGTTATTTGTTTAAACGTGGGCATATGACTGAATCAGTCAATCAAGTAGAAAGGAAGGGCTCTTATGCCAGGCTGGGGAAGGGTTTTTACTCCCTATCTGTGTATATATAAAATAATAAGGGCCAGGCATGGTGGTACACGCCTGTAATCCCTGACACTCAGGAGGGTGAGGCAGGAGGATTGCCATGAGTTCTGGGTCAGCCTGGGCTACATAGTGAATTCAAGACCAACCTGAACTGCATAGTGAGACCCTGCCTCAAAAACACATAAAAATAAAATTTTAAAAATATTAATAAAGTATGCCACCCCAGTCGCTGCTGGCAGCATCCTGAAACCCTGAAGGAAGGGCTGAGCCAAGGCCAATGCTCGGAGGGGAAAGATGCTGAGCAGGCACAGAAACCAGTCCAGACCAAGTATTTTTGCTTGAGTCCATCCTACCTCTAGACTTTCTTCATGTAAGATTTTAAACGTCTGTATCTTGTAAACAAGTCTGAGACCCTTTCTGGCTTTTTGCAGTTGGAAACAACCTAACAAATGGAGCAAGTAAATTGAAATGCATACATGTGTATGAGAAGGCAGGTCTCCAGGAATCATGATGAATTCCAAATGAGGTGGAAATGCTGCTCATTGCTCTTCCCCACAGTCCCGAAAGCACAGGACGCCTCCTTGGGGTGCTGCTATACAAACTACATTCCTCGGTGTGTCTGAAATAAACCCCCAGAACTGAAACTTGACCTAGTGTCTCTTATAACCTTTAAGGAGCTGACCAACGAATCCTCTGATTCTCAGTTTCTGTCTAAAAGAGAGGACCAATGATACTGAGCACCCTAGTCCATCTCATCAGTCCGTTGGCCATTTCCAAAACCTCATGCATTTCTCTTCTACTCATTCAGTCTCTCTTTGACTTTTCCTTCAGTCTGCGGAAAGCAGAGAGTAAAAAGTGGATTGATTACTAGAGCCATCACCTGAGCAGGGGCAGTTTTGTTCTGTGCACAGGCCAGAGGCTCCAGGACACTAGAAAGTTCACTAACAAAGAAGTGTGCCACCCTAGCTTTCACCCCAGGCTTGGAAACACCTTGAGAACAGGTGAAGGGCACCAGCTCGGACTGTGTCTTCTGCCAGTCCTTTTTGCCTTTGGAACTCACTGTGTCCCATACGAGGGCACAAGATGGTGCTGGGATTCAACAACTCGCTCTGCTCCTTCCTGAGCCCTTCTGCCAGCAGGCACTGGGCCAGGTTCTGAGAACAGGACCATCCCTGAGAGGAGCAGGGACCCCAAATCACACTGAATGAAGCTCCTGCTCCCCAACACCACAGCATTGTAAGTGAGGCTTCTGATGAACAGTGAGCACAAAAGGAAACCAGCAACAGAATAAGAATCAAACAAAATGGCATGATAGGGCCTAACACAGGCTTCCCCACTTCACCAAAGATGCATGAGGCATTCACTTTTCTTTGCCCTCCAGCACTCCGTCCCCCAGACATTTTCCATCCCTCTATACCTTAGTCGGTTTTGCGTTACTATAACAAAATATCACAGATGAGGTAACTTATAATGAACAAAAATTTTACTTCCCCCTGTTTTGAAAGCTGGAAAGTCCAAGACTGTGGGGCTGGCATCCGGCCAGGGCTTTCTTGCTGAATTATTGCAATTATAGAAGACAAGAAGGAGAAAGGAAAGGGGGGGGGAAAGGAGGCCAAATTTATTCTTTTATAAGAAACTCACTCCCACAATGATCAACCCATTCTTGTGACAGTCTCACCAACTCTTTCACTCTACCCTCAGGGCCTCGTCACCTCTCATTAAGCCCCACCTCTCAGCACTGTCACATTGGTGATTTAATTTCCAACCCATTTTGGAGGAGGCACATTGAAATCGCAGTTCCTTGGAACGAGATGTAACAGCATTCAGACACATTGTCTAAGAAACAAGGAGATTTGAATAGAAAACCATGGAAGTCACTTCAGACCACACATTCTTGGGTATAGCATCTCCTAGAAAAGAATTCATGAGATTCCCGGAACTTAGGGAATGAGCCAAGTAGCTTCTCTCTGGCCTCCTTGCCTTCAACTGTCCCAAGTGGAACTTTGTTCCCAAGGAATTGAGCCAGCAGCAGAGGAAATGAGTAAATGCAGGGGGAAATCGCTTGCGTACTTGAATACTGCGGGAATATTTGTGAAAATATATTCTCGCTGTCACTCTTGCTCTCACTCTGCTCTCTCCCCACCCCACTCCATGTCTAGTCTTCCTCCCCATGTTAGATTTAGTTACAGCATTCTTAGAGCTTTGGGGGACCTCTTTCCATTGCTTTCCCATTTGGGAAAGAAACTTCAACCCTTCAGAAATTATCCAACCTGCAAAGTGCAATCTCACCACAGCCCCCTGGGGTGTCTTTCACACAGTCCTTTAGGGTGTTCCGGCACAGGAGCAGGTGTCCTGCTGGAGGACTTAGCTTGGGCCTCTAGGTCAGCTGCTGGTCACAGCACAGCCCACACACACCCTATGGGCCATGGGGGTTCCTGGCCAGATTCTCTTGCTCACCTGTCAGGGATGGCGGTCAGGGGCAGCCAACTCCATCTGACGCCTGATTTGTGTTGGAATCCATGGGCAAGGGAAGTGGATGGCCCAGGGGGCTAAGAAAAATGTCTGCTTCTCATCCCATTCTGCATCTTTCTCTCTTTTCAGCTTAGCAGACTAAAGTTCAAGAAAGGGTCAGAGAGGACTGCTAATGGGGTTTGGATTTCAGACATAGGATTAGTCGGGAAGCACTTCCAGATGCATAAAGGCATCATCTAGGACATTGTTTCATGCCCCTAGTAGTCACTTGTTGAACACCTCCTATTTACCATCCTATCTGCCGTGTGGTTGGGGATGCCAGGATGGGTCCTCTAATGATGACAAAGAGCGGGAACCATGGTCCATGGCACATGCACAAGGTTGTGAGAGCTCTGGAAGAGATGACAGCAGCTTTGCAATACTCCACAGCTATGCACCACTTGACCGCAAAAAATTAGAAAGCAATGCTCCCTTCCATCTAAAAGCAGAACCAGCTTAGGTATCAGACATGCTTTCTAAAGCACTCTTCCCTGTCCCACTAGGGTGAAGCTCCATATGTTGTCTCTGTGACTGATGCCCTAGGTCTGTGCGGGACACATGGCCTGTGGGACTCCATATAGTAAGTCTATATAATGTAAGGTCGTCCTGGAGCAATAACAGCCTCTATTCTTTTACTCAGCTGCCCAACCAATAAATAAGCATTGATTAAATGTCTATTGTATACCAATGGCTATGCTGAGTTTAGCAATTATATATCTTATTGATTCAGTTGTAGCACAGTGAGATACAAGTTTCATGAGGGCAAAAGAAGAAGCCTCACTTGCTTATCCTTTTCCCCAAAACCCTAGCCCAGTGCTTACCACATGTAGATTTTCAGAAAATATGTTGAATGAATGAAATAAATGATTCAGCAGCTATGGAGACTTTAATAAGTACTAGCAAAATTGTAATTGTAAGCAAGAGTTGTCTCTGATTTTCTTCTGCTTCCCCTACTGTATAACAAGCAAACATAAATCTAGGTGCATCATAGGCATGAACAGGAAAAGTGCAATAAATGTTTTTAGATGAGAAGTTCCTGAAAAAAATTCTGAGACATAAAATCACAGTAGGCGCTTAATTCTCTTCTTTATGCCTGGCTATTCTTCCTACCTCTAGGCCTAGACTAGCCCGGGCCCATTTTCATCAGCTCTTGGCAAAGTATATAAAGTTTGGTGAAGCATATACTATACAAAAAAGAACCGAAGAGATAATCTCACTAGGACGCTGTTTCTTGGTAGAGGACTCTGCAATTTAACAGCCAAACCTTAGTGAAAATCTAGCCAACACAATCACCAGGAAATAAAAAACACCTAGGATGTCATCCCAAGGATGAAGCGAATTACACAAAAATTACAAAGCGTGAATGAAGAGTGAATGTTGACACTTACAGAAGTGTGTTGGAAGCTTACAGGAGAGCCAGCAGAATTCAGGAAGTTTTCAAGGGTCAGGTAGCATGGAGATGGGTCATGCTGATTGTTGTGTAGGCAAAGGTGATAGGCAAGACTCTCCAAATGGAAGAAATGGTGACAACCTGTACAGTGCTGTCTTGTCCAGTGACATTTTCCAGTCAGCGGGCACTCAGAGAATGCATAGGAGATCCAGGCAAGATGTAAACAACAATAACAGTAATAGCCAGTATTTTTTTTGTGCTCTTATTACATGTCAGGTGGTCTTTGTTTAATCCTCATGACTCAGTGAGTAATGTTTCTGATCCCCTTTTGTAAATGGAAGAAGCCAAGTCCCAGAGAAGTTAAAGAACTTATCTGAACACATCTTCCTTTTCAATGGAGAAGGTGGGACTTGAATTTATAGTACCTAAACCACTATGTTATCATTGAAGGGCAAACAGCAGAAGGCTCTGCATGCCAAACTAGAGAGCCTGAATATAAGTTGGGATAGGACCTGTTCAGAAATGTGCTACAACTAATCTAACAGTAGTTATTAGAATGACTTGGAGGGAAGAGAGATCTGAAGGAGGGTCTCTGACTAGTAGACAAAGAGGACTAGGCTACTTGCTACCCAGTGCTGGTCTCTTCCATAAAACTCCACCAAACCTTAAAACCTTGCCAGGTCTTAGAGATGAACTTGAATGGCCAAGTCAGAATGCCTTTGTATTTGTCCGTTTAATGCTACCATAATGAAATACCTGAGGCCACATATTTTATGAAGAAAAGAGGTTTATTTAGCTCTCAGCTATGGTGGTCCAAGGACATAGTGAAGCTTCATGATTGATGGTATTACAACAAGAGTACACGCTAGAAGCAGAGATCACACAGTGAGACAAAGTCAGAGTGAAACAGGATGCCAAAGTGAGGGGAGGAGCCAGTCCTGCTCTTTTGATAGCACCCTTCCCTGGAGAACTAACTCAGGGTTCCATGAGAAGTACCTTCGCCCTTTCTGAGGGCAGCACCTCCAAATGACCTCATACTAAGGATCTGCTTCTTAAAAATCTTACCCCCTCTTAACACCATGGTCCTGAGGATCAAGCACCCAACACAGAAGCCCTGGGGAACAAACTCAAACCATATCTAACCATAGCAGTCTTTTTATTCAAATCCCCAAACTTATTCATTGGTGTGTATTTGAACATTTACCTGTAAATCTGTAATTCCTCACTCCCTCTTACTTAGGAATTTAATGCTCTGCTTTTCCAAAGCTTTAAGACATTTTGGTATCAAAGGCCAATAGCCAATAAGACCAATGATTAGGACTATGTTTCTCAAACTATGTTCCAGGAATACTGGTCTTATGAGATGACACCTCCTCTCCCTACTTCCTAAAAAATAGATTCTGTAGTAGTCAAACAAGCTCAAGAAACCCCCTATCCTGGACTGTCACCCCCAGGACAATTACCATGCACATGTACATATTAAAAGTCCTCTTAACTCTGGTGATAAACTTGTTGAACTTTGTATAACCCAGTGTTTTTCAAGTACATTTAATGAAAAAACTGTGTTCAGGTAGCACCTATTAACAATAGAAGGTTTAGTGGTCTGCAGAAAACTCTAGGGAAGTATGCCTCAGGAAATTATTCCTCTCACTCCCTTCCTTTGTTTGCATAATTCCTGGGAGGAATAATAATAGCTTCTATTCATTTAACTCTAGGGTTTTTCCAAGTGCTTGTACAAATATCATCTCATCTTATAATATTTGAAGCCTTGGCCCAACATATCTTTCAAATTCCTTCTTTTTCCTTCTTTGAAGAAGAATCCCAGAAGATTAAAATTAGGTAGGTCTATCTCAGAAAGCTAACACCAAGGTCTATCTTTTTTTTTTTCCCCAGATCAGAAGGTGAAATTTTCTACTACTTAAAAAAGAGAGAGAAATCCTTTTCTTCTACCAGATCTCATCAATTTCCAAGAATTACTTAAATGCAGTTTGTAAATGTCAAATATTAACACTTCTGTAAGAGGTTTAGCCTCCAGACATTTATTCTGATACAGGCTACTTTCTGTTAAGTATTACTTTACAAGGAACACAATTGAAAGCAAAATATTTTAAAAGGAAGGGAGGGGATTTTTAGTAGAGCATTTTAATGGATAAAAGACTTCATCTCCCAGAAATATTTACACTCTAAAACAGAGAAAAACCAGAAAGTAATACCAAACCCAAAGGAATAACTCCATAATGTTGGATTTCAGGCTGTCAGGGGAATCTTTGGGGAGAAAGAGTATGTGTTTTCATCCCTGAAAGCATCTTACATAAGTAATTGCCCTCTCAGGCTGCTGATTAAGTTTATTCTGATCATTTCTGCTTCTCCTCTCTTCTTCTCAATTCCTAGAATGCATGAACATTAAAATTTGACTGGTGTGACTCTTGACTCCATCACTAATTCATTGGGAAGTGTTTTTTAAGCTACCTTTATCTCAGTTTCTTTATCATTAATTATAAAGTAACACTTCAATAACACTTTGTTGTGAGAAAACTGAAACAGATGCCAGGCATCTAGCACCTTGCCTAATCCTGCCAATAAGAGTGAGGATATAGACCCACATTTTCCTTGGAAAAATCATAGTCAATAGAGGCCCAGAAGAGCCATGTGTTATGCCTTGTGATTTCTACTCATCATGGCAAGGTAGGCAAAAGCTTGACTTCTATCCCTTTGGGAACCCAAGAGAAGACTCCAGAACACTGCTGACTCTCTGCCTATCCCCATTTTTCTAGCACTAGACCCCGTTCATTCCACACTGATCACTGTTCTGGGCTCCATAACGGGGTGCATAGCCCTTAGAAAGGGAGACCCAAGGAGCCCTCACCTCGTCTCCTTTGCAGTTACAGCCACAAAATCATGCAGGAGAGTGAGCATGGACAGACGATTGGTAGACTGAAATGGAGGGCAATGCCAAGTCCAGGAACTTACATAGGAAATCATCCTAACCTCCAGAGGTCACCCTTCAGAAATGGAAAACCACCACTAATAAAGAGATGGAGTCCTCGGTACCAGTGTATTTCAAAAGAAGCTAAACTGCATGAGTGTAGACTTGATTTCTCTTTCTAGCTGCCCCCAAGTTTTTCTCTTTGAAAGGATAAAAGTGTTTGGTCTCAAATCCTGACTTATATGTATTAGAGCGTGGAAGGCACAGGTGTCGGAGCTGTGATGGGGGTGGAATCGCCGTTAATGCTCCTCTTCAGCAGCCTGACACTCAGGGGGAAGAGGCAAAACCCACTATTGCTATTTTGTTTCCCCTTGGTTTCCCAGAGGCAAGTAGCTGTGTGGGTAAAGCTGGAAGGTGGAGAAGACCTGTATCCTCGGCGGATCCTTTTACCCCTCTAGCCTCCACCCTGTATCCCCCCACCCCGAAGAGAGAAGCCTCCGCTCTTCTCTACCTTCGTTCCCCTGAGAATCTTTCACATATGGTCTCAAGTGTCCCCTGCCACTACAGTGCCAAGTAGTTTCCGTCTGGCTTGCTGGATTTGCAGCATCTCTGAGTCTGGTCACCCCAGGCTCAACCAGAAAGCTGAAAGGCCTGGTGTCGCAGACATGAGGACAATGGGCCCGCTGAGCTGAAAGCATTCCAGTCTCCCACGTTGAGAAGGAAGGGAAGGGGTGTGTGTTGGGGAAAGAAAAGGTCATTAATGCAGACGGTTTATGTTTTCCCAAGCTAGCATTCCTTACAAACAGCTGTGTTTATACAAAACTAGAGGAGAGAGGGAGAGAGAGACAAGAGAAGGCAGAACGGCCGAAGGATGACATCATTCTGTCTGCTCCGACTCCCACCACTGGGGGGCAGGGGCTGCAGCGGCTGGTGAACGTGGCCGGGGGAAGGATACGCAGAGTTCACACGTAAGTGTTTATTAGATATGCGATTTTCCTGCTCTCCACTCTGCTCCCTCCCCCATCACTCCCAGAGCACCCTGATAGATTTTGCAGAACACTGCTTTCCCCGTAACAGCGCCCTCTGAGGAAGGTTAGATTCGGGGCTCATGTTCACGCCTAATCTCTTTAACAAACCTCACTCGCTGAAGAAAAACCTGACAGGAGGCAGAGTCATTAAAGTGAATTAAAATGCATCCAAGGAGAGATTAGGCCCCCAAGCCATTCCTGTATCAGACAAAGGCCCTTTTCATGCAGACTCCAGCCCTAGGAATCCTGTAAGCAGAGATTAGGAAACAAACTCTCAGAACCTAGAAGCACTCTCTCTTCAGGAGACAGGCCAGCACTTAACCTTCCCTGACTAGACCGCCAGAACTCAACTGCGCAAGCGCGCTTGGGCTTTTGAAAAAGCTCAGCCTATAAAGAAATGGGTGCCACAGGGGCAAAGGGATCCCATACTTCTTTGAGCCTAAGTGGGGGAACCCTGTGCTCTAACACAATCCAGTTGCACAGAGCCCTTGCATATTCTGAAACTCTGCCAGAGATCCTAATGTGACTGTGTCACAATCTCCTGCATCAAGGTCTCAAGCAGGAGGTCCCTCCACCTGCAGTCTGACTGTATTCCTGCAGTGATGGTATTGAGCACCTGCTTTGTACTGAACCTTACATGATTGGGTACAAAGAGATAGCCAGGACAGCAGCCTGACCAGTAAGGCACGTATACCTGTCTGAGAAAGACAAACAAGTTAACAGGGATTGTAATTAAATATGGACCCAAAGATGTAGGGAGGGTGCCAAAAGTGGCATGTTTAATTCTCCATCTGGAGGGTTTAGGAAGATGTCATAGAAAAGGTGACACATGACCTGAGTCTTGGCAGAGAGGTAGATGCTCACCAGGTTCACTTAGGCTGGGAGTAGAGGGATAGGGAGAGGTAGAACATTCCAGGCAGCGGGTGTAGCATGACTAAGGGTATCAATGCGTGAAAGGGCGTGTTGCCCTGGCAACCCCCAAGGATCCTTCCCTAGAGGAGCAGAGCATTGAAGGAGCAGTGTTGAAAGAGATGAAATGAAAGGTCAAGGATCAGATCAGAGCAGACCTTGTGTGCAGATTGGAGGAATTGGAAGATGTGTTCTTCTGATGTCAGAGCTGTTGAAGGATTTTAATCAAGTGGGAATATGTGGCCAGGTATGCATCGTAATAGGTGACTGTGGGAGGCATGCCAGGTTAGAGGCAGAGAGACCACTCAGGAAATTACTTCAAGAATTACCCAGAGAAGAGTTAGTGAAGAATGGGTGAGAGGAAGTGGCAGCCCAGGAACAGAAGAGGAAAAGAATCTGTATGAAATATCAAAGGAAAAAATGGAAAGAACTGGCCTTACTTGTATATGAGTGATAACATAAGTAACTGTAATGCAGAGTGACCTTAAGGCTTGGGGACTGAAGGGAAAGGAAGGCATAAAGTGGCAGTCCCCTAAACAAGGATTTCAGGGAAGGAAGCTATTGGAGAGAAAGCACCTGCCACCTTTTGAGCATTCTAGTCTCTCTGCTGCAACTCTTACTCTGGCCATGGTTCCAGCTTCCAATTCACTGTATCTTCTGCTAGTTAGGAATTTATGCAACATGGCTGCACCTTGGACCTGACCATGGTCCATTCAGTTTCTTGCTCCAGGGTTCTCCTTCTCACAGTGGCCTCTTTGCCCAAGGAGGCCACTGGACTCACATGTTGACAGCTCAGAAGTGCACGGGAGGTAGGACCAAGTGATAACCTGGTGACAAGTGTATCTCCTACTCAGAGATCACAGAGCTAAGTCATCTGTCTGCCTGTGGCCAACTTGGTAATTCATCTTTGTTTTGGATCTCCTTCCTTTCTTTCTTCATCCTCCTTTTTCTTGGCTTCTCTTTAGAATCATCTCCCCAAACAAGCTTATTCAGATACATGACAGTTTTATGTATTAACTTGGTTGGCCCATGGTGCCCAGATGTGTGATCAAATATTCTAGATGTTTCTGGATGAAACTGATATTTAAATCAGTGAAATCTGAGTACAGCAGATTGCCCTCCAAAGTGTGGATGGACCTCATCTACTCAGTAGAAGGCCCAAATACAACAAAAATTGACTTTCCCTTAGCACAAGGACATTCTTCAGCAGATGGCAGTCAGATTTCAATTGCAACATCAACTCTTCTGAGTTTCCAGTCTGTTGACTTATCTTACAGATGCTGGACCTCCAGGCTCCATAATCACATGAGCCAATAAATTTTTTATATATTTGCACACATACTTGCATACACACACATGCATAAAACGTTGTCTAGAAAACTATAATGAATACAATACACAAGGCTTTTTCTCAGAGCCTGCTTTTTGGCTCTCTCAGCCTAAGATAGCAAAATTATATAAAGTTCAAGATTATTGTGGGGCTAGGAGGAAAATATGGCTATCCAGTATAACACCCAGTGTGGATGTTACGGCTTGGATGGAGAATGTTCTCCAAGGGCTTCATGGGCTCACAGTGGAACTCTTGGAAGGTGATCGAATTATGGGGGTTAAACAGCTGGCTTGCTGTTAAAAGGTGAGATCTCCTTGAAAGAGTAAGGTCACTGGATGCATAACCTACAAAGGTGTGTCTCCCTTCCCTGTTCCTCTCCCTGCTTCTGGTTACCAAGACATGAGCAGCTTTTCCTCCACTATGCCCCTCTAGTGTGCCATTGTCTGCCTTAAAGCCAACCATGAACTCCTGCCATGAGCCAAAATAACTCTGATCTCCTCTAAATTGTAGGCATCAGGTAGTGTGTCTCAGTCACAAGAAAGTGACTAAGGGAGATATGGACTTAGGACCCACCCACAGGTCAATGGTACCTGAACCCAGGACGATGGATGGAGTGAAAAGAAACTTGACACAGACCTTCCAAAGACTCAACAACTTATGATGTAGTTTCCTTGTCTTTGTTCAAAGTAAATTAACTTAGTTTCTTTGTACGAACTCCCTCAAATGTTTTAAGAGGAAAGAAAAAATGATAGGAAACTCACTAAAATAACTAAAAATATCGTTGTACCCATAAACAATGGGTACATATATGAGTCTCACCAGGATCTTAATTTCTACTTGAGACGTTGAAAACAAGTCAGATTCCTTCCCCTCTTCTGTCTGCTCTCATGCTATCCGCAGCATGCTTCCTCCCGCATACCACTCCCTTTCTGAGAAGCTTCTGGCAGCATCCATTGGGCTTTCTCAGACACCCAGTCCAACACAAAAGCCACCCACACTTGTACGTCCACTGCCGCATGGTCTGTATCCACTTCGACACTGTCTCCCCTTCGCACAGTCCTGCCCATCTGTCTTCATTTGCATCTGTACAGGAAGACTCCAGACAGGGTGCAGATGTCAAAACTCACAGCAAAGGGCTGAGTGTAAGTCAGTGAACACTTGCTAAAATTTTGTCTCCAACCTACCCTTTTAAAACAAGAGAAAAACTGCTCGTCTTCGATATTTCACTTAGCTACTTCATCAGCCATCAGGGAAAACCCTTTTCTCACTTAGTTCCTGGAAGAATCTTAACTCACTTTCATCTTCGAATTTTTTCTACTCATTTTAGCATTTGTGCAGATTCTGCAGCCTTTGACAGTTTCATGCTGCTTACGCTGTACAAAACACTGAGGACCTGCGCTCCTAGGCCAAGATTCTCCCTGTTCAGAGAAGGAAGGCTCAGAGAGGAAGGAAGCTGTTCATTCCAGCCCTGTGGCTCATTCACGCAGACAGTCCTGGCGTGTGAGACCAAGGAATCTGTTGGCCTCTGGCCTGTCCATCTGAAACAGCTTGCCTCGTAACCCTTTTTCTTCGTAGTATCTATTTGCAAACATATGCATTGCTACTCTTCATTCATTAATTATTGGGCTCTTCTAATAGACTATAAGCTCCTTCTGGGAAGCCGTAACTGCATCATGGGATCATCGTCATGGCATCCACTCCGCTGCATCCTACCACTGTATCCTCACCTCTTGGTCCTCGCCACTGCGTACCCACCACGTCCTCATTACCAGGCATCCTCAACATGGCATCCTCACCTTGGCAACCTCACCACTGCATCCTCATCAGGGCATCTTTGTCTCTCAGCACAATGTGTAGCACATAATAAATGCTCAGTGAACACTGTTGAAGGTTGATTCAGGAAGCAGTCAAACCAAAAATGTGAGACAGTAAATCTTACAACAGAATTAACAACACTTAAGTTTTGACTGTTCTCTCATTGGAAGACAGAGAAAATAAAAATGGACTGTAAAACATCTGAGTCACAAGGCCCAGGAAGTCCTGGAACACACTGAAATAGAAAAAAATGCACTGCACTAAGAGCAGGAAGTCTGATTTCAAACGCCAGCTGTTTGGTTTGGTTTGCCTTTGCTTTGCTTTGCTTATCAGTGCATGACCTTGAGCAACCTCCTATTCCCTCTGGGCCTCAATTTCCTATAAAATAAGAAAATTATACATGATTGGTGTTTCTTCAAGGTTTTTTGCAATATAACTTCATAATTTAAGGAGCAGATTAAAAGTAGCATTCTATTAACATAGAATATTTCTTCAGTTCAAAGATACAATATTTACAAGAACAGTGAGACTCATGAGGTGATTTTAATGAATACAAAAATATTCCTTGTGGAGCTCTAGCTAAAAGTGACTTTTTATACTATACTTACTTACACAGATACACAGACAAAGAGTTAAAGAGTGGTTACTCTTCAGATTAACAAGTGTAATTCCAAGTAAGTGCCTAAAGCAAGTACCACATAACACAAAAATCAACTGACTGTTTAACAAGCCTATTTCTCTTCCTTCTTCTCCTCCTCTTCCTCCTCATCTTCCTAGTTCTTCTTCTCCTCCTCTTCCTCCTCTTCCTCCTCTTCTTCCTCCTCCTCTTCCTCCTCCTCTTTTTTCTCCTCCTACTTCTTCTCCTTCTCTTCTTCCTCCTCCTCCTTTTTCTTCTGCAAGTCTACATTTCCTAGACTTCATCACAGCTATTCATGTGTGACCACATGATAGATTTCTAGACAATAGCATATATGTGAACAGCTGGGCACTATTCCCAAGGGACTGCTTACACCTAGTCTTCCACATTCTTCACCCTCCTGCTCGTTCAATGCCGAGGGACACAGAGAACATGGGATTACTGAAATGGCAGTTGTGGAGTCACACACAGAGGGATGGACCCTGAGTCCCCCAAACTCTGCTTGACAGAGACCTGCCCAGCACTCAGGAACATCAATTTTAGGTTTTATTCTATTCCTGTATTTGACCCATCATGCAATTTTTTATAGCAATTAATATTTCCCCAACAGCCTGGCAACACTCATTAAGTTTTGGGAGTTCTCAAATGCATTAAGTTGTGGTTTCTAATAGATGCTGTTTTTACTAGAGCTTTTGAAATAGTTTACATATTTGTAGAAGAAAATATGAATAAAATAAATGTTTGTGGTATCTCTGGAACTCCTTCATGAAGCCCTAGATTTCATTAAACATATTTAAAAATTACTTGACTAGATGTTTTCAAAACCTTTCCCAGCTCCAAAATTTTATTGTTGAATATTTTTTCTAATTTTCCAAAGGGAAGCTGTATTTGTCTTTATACAGAAGAAATAAATCCCCTCTGCCTTTGAAGTAAAAGAGCATCTCAGTGGCACACATATTTCCAGCATACTTCTATATTCAGGGGATAGTCACTTCTTTAGAGAACTTCAGTTCTACAATCTTATTTCTTTGAGATGTAGTAACAGTCACGCTAAAATGACCTAACTGTCTGTCAAGTGATGACATGAATTATCTGGAAATTCCTTCAAAGCAAAATCAAAATCAAAGCAATTGTATGTGCCCTACTTACATTTAAATGCATCAATAAGTGGCACTTTGATCAATTTCAAAATTATTAACCAGAACAAAAGCAGGAAGGCTCTTTTCTCTTGCCATGGTCTTCCTCTAGGAACCACCATGCTCATCAGGTGCAGTGACCTCTGAAGTGGGGTGTCAAAGGAGTAAATAAACCCCACCCCCAGGCACAGACCAGAAACTCAAGCAAGGCATCCAAGCCCTACTCTATAGGTAGCACTGCTACCACAAGGACTTTCTCTAGGAGAACAGTGGTCTCTACCCCTGGAGGGGACAAGGAGAGGAGAACAAGGTGATAAGGCCTGACACATGTCCAAGTTCATGAGATCCCAATTTGTGCTAATATATGCAATGTTCACCTCTGAGGAGAGTGCTGTGCAGTCAGTCTGCGGAGAATTTCAGGTCCTCAAGGAACCTCCTATCATCATTACCTGCCGCGCCTGGGGACCCTAAAGGGAGACCGTACCCCACCGGCTAGGGAAGTGATTAAAACAGGCTGGATACAGGCATTCCTGAGCTTGAATCCAAAGCCTCGTATGCTGCCCTGTGACCTCAGGCAAGTTACATAAGTGTCCTGACCCTCCTGGTGGTCTGCAGTACAAAAATGGCAATTTGAAATAAGCTCAGTCCAACCCTGAAACCTCATATCCAGACACAGCCCTCTGATTTCCACTCAGTCTCCTTTGTCCCAAGGTTCTAAAGCACAAAGATAAGTGCTGTACCTTCTGGAAGAAGGAGATGATCTAACCCTGCAGACCAGAGACTCAGAAGTCACTCCCAGTCTTTGCCCGAAGTATGTGGTAGAAGGACAGAATTGTGTGTCTTTTCCTTCTTCCTTTTGATTTTCTTTTGCAAAACATTTAAAAAGCTTGTAGGAAACAATCTATGTGAGTCCCTATGAAAATGTAATTCTAGATGGCCTCCCAGCTGGGGCAGGCCTGCCAAGTGTCAGGCTGGAGACCACAAACAGAAGGAGGGCCTCCACACAAAGAACACATGGGTCTCTGGGAGTAGATGATCCAAGGTTAAACCAAAATAAACTTGTCATAGTCTGAGTACTGGGACAAGCAAAACCAACTCCCAGTGTATAAAGCCTCCCATCTCCTGGGCCAGACTGGAGATGGCTCCCAGATGGAGAGAATATAACATGGCTTATGTCCTAGGTAACCTGCACATGGCCTTTGCCAAAATATTAGAAGACATCGTGAGATTGTTGGTAGGTTGGCTTTCGGACTGTCTGGCTGGTCTCATCTATCATATATCATTATGCCTAAGTCCAAAAAATCTGACCTTGGAGGTGGGAGGGAGTAGCTTACTATATATTCTCCTTTGAGAGAGACTATATCTATTCCTGGTTTTCAAGACAGCAACTTTTTTAGATTCACTTTCTCCAGATTTGTTCCCTGACCTGTATTGCTTGCTCTGTAGAGTTAGATGCTACCACTACCATCACCTCATTTTCTAAAAACTGTCACTCATCTCAGTATCGCCCAACTCCTACCCAGTGTAGGTTCTAGGTTTTCACCTAACATGTGGTACCAGTACCCAGACCTAACCCAGATCTCTCAGCAACTGCCCAGTTGAATGATATGAGGCAGAAAGGATGAAAAGGGTTTTGCAGAAAAATCATTCTTATTTTTCTCTATCCTTCAAGTGAACCATGCCAAGCTAGTTTCTTACATTGCCTCCAAAGATTGCTCATGTGATTAAACAACTCTTCTTGTAAACTGGAATCAAGTCAGCAATACACCACTTTGTATTTTCTTTCCCTCCTTCCCTGCCTTGTGTTTATCCTTCACTCCTGCCACCCTCGCACTATATTTTCAGTAAAGCATTGGCATCTTTGCCTAAAGCTTTCTGTTCTGAAGAATCTAGCCTAAGACACTCTTCATTACAGTCTCTCTGCCTCCATCTGGAGGGACTGATTTAAGCTACTGCCTATCTCTACCCACTGAGGTGCTATTTTCCCTTCTCCTTCAAATTGTATGTCTCCCAAATGGAACTGGGGGAACTATACTTCACCAATTATAGTCACCTTATTTTTTTAATTTACTTTTGGTTTATATCTTTCTTCAGTTTGGAGTTTTAGGATGCCCTTGGTCAATTTATCAAAAAATAAAATATAAATCCATGTACATCCCTTTCCCATGATCTAGAAAGAAATAAAACCCTATTAAAATAGACGCTAACCGGAAACTGCCATGATGTGGCAAAGGGGACCCAAACCAGGAGTTTCCACTGGCAGAGTTCACCAGCGCAGGGGGCAGGGGGGCACTCCCCAAAGTCTAATTCATGGAAATGCAACTTGCGTTGCACTAGTAGATGCTCCAAAAATTAAATGATTCTCTTTTCAACTTCGGTACCTCAAGTTTAAATGAAATTAAATTGCTCCACCTAATCTATTGGATTTCAGAGATGTTATTGTAATATGGGGTAATGTTATTCTCCAAGAGAAAGAGTTTACAGCATTTTCAGAATTCATTGGGACACACCTAAATTTTTTCCTGAGTGACCCAAAAGATTATTGCTACACCAGACATTATTATAACAACACCACTAGGATTAATGCTACACCAAATGCTATACCATAGGACTAATGCTACACATAAATACTGACAAGGCAGAAATTCTAGAAGTACCAATCCCTGGAAAGAAGTCTCTCTACCCTTCAGATTTTAAGCCTAGAATCTTGGGGCCCCTGCTGAAAATATCACTTCTGTAAAGTCAACTTTACTCTTTTGGTCCTTTGAGAAAATGCTAGAAATCTACTGTCTGCCAAAGTACTGAGCTAATAAAAGCTGAGGTTACCAATTATGAACTAATGAGGCAAAGCCTACTTTCTTCTTTGTATACTCTTCCATCCAAAGACTGTATTCATGGTTCTTCTACTTCCTTGACAAATAATGTTAGAGTTATTAAGAACCACTACCAACCCACCTATGAATGTCCCAGCATAAGGAAGAACCACAGTTCACCTTCCTGCCCTGCATATTCCCACATGCCCTCGCCCCTACCCAGTTCAACTGAGATCATCAGTTACTGAAGGTTCCAGGCACTCTGTTCTTCTCCCCATCCACCATTGCTGCCTGGACTCACTTTTCAGTTCTAGGATTAATAAAGTACAACCAGAAATTTTGCTGCTGTTAGCCTTGGGGGCAAAAGCTGCCATCACTACATAAAATCTAGGGAGCGAAGGCTTCAGTAAGCAAAGCAGGCTAGTGACTCCAGTCCCTCCGGTAATAAGCAGCGGAAATGAGCTGCTGGGGGAAGCCAGTGCCCCACATAAATCCATGTGTTAGCAAGCGCGCCTGGGGAAACAGGAGCAAGCAGCATGCTGGGAGAAGGCTGGGGCGGGGGGCGGGGGGCAGCACTGAGCACCAAGCAGAGCAGGTCAGAAAGGGAAGGAGCTTTGGAGACCACCTAATGCACTCCCTGAGTTTTGTACAGAAAAAGACAGAAATCCAGAGAAGTCAATTTACTTGCCCACGACCACAGCCTGAGTTCATTGTTGAGTTAGGCTAATCTTCCCAGAGCAAAATTTAGAGCAGCTCAGCCAAGGTATTTGAACAAAACTTCTCTCTGGGTCTCTTGAGTATTAATGTGTGCCACTAAAGTTTAGGGGGCCAGTGTTGTCAGCGGTGTTTTAGGGATAAAAATTGCATTGTGGTGAGTTTTAGTTTTTATTTCTATGCCTCCGTTTCCCCTTTCTCTCCAAAGGCAGGGAGTAGAGGGTACCTAAATGGAAAAAATCATGCTAACATCCTTAGGAAGAAATTTGGAAGACAATCAGTATTCTGGAGTCCTCCACCACAGCCAGAAAATTCAACGTGGTTTAACAGATTAATTGGAGGAAATAATCATTGGGATGTGGAATAAAAAAGGAGACAGGAGAAGTAAGAGGCTCTTTCAACTCAGTTCCTCCCTGGTCTAGCTAAGCAGAACACACTTCCTTTCAATACTTGAGGACCTGAGGATTCCCTCAGAAAGCATGGCAGAGCTCTACTCTGGGCAACTAAGACCCTGACCACAAAAGAGGAAAGGGTGTCTGTTTCGTGGCCTCTATGAGTTTATGTAAATTCTCACTTAGCAATGCAGGGCACAGGGAAGACATTAGCACCATGGGTGTAACCCAATCCCAGCTGATGGGAAATTTTGCAGGGTCCAAAGGAGTCCCTCAGATCTCAGCAATCTGGAAAGCCTGCCCTGACTTCTGAGGGCTTTCCAAGCCCAGACACACAGACTCAGCACGCTGTGTTCTGAGAGCAAGCAGAGCGTGGAGGGAACTCCCCAGCCAGGAAAAGTGATAGCTCACAGCAGAGGGTTCTTCTGGGAGAGAGTTGTTCCCAATGTGAGTTCTTGTTTCCTTCCCTCCTATGGGATTGGCAATCAGATGAATCTCTCATCTCAGGCATTTGAAAAAAAACTCGCCCAGACAAAAGTGCTTTCTGCCAATCCAGCACCCTACCACTCCCTTCCAACACAGTCCCCAGCCTGAGACTCCAAGTGCCATTTTGAGGAAGCACCACTACTCAGGATCTCATTGATTCTGCACTTGGCCAGCAGACAGCAAGGTGCTCTCCATCAGAGGGGCCACCTACCAACACGATCGGGGCACTTGGATATGTGTGATTTGATGGCAAACCAGACAGGGCAGACCAACATCCCCCAGGACATTTCATCAGCAAAAACAGATACGCACTATCAAACAGTCTTTTTGCTGTTTGTGTATAAACAGTCTATGTTTGTGGACAGATTTTTTTAAATCCAAGATACATGAGTTCTGTAAAGCTAATAAACAAATTTTCACAATGAAGGGCCATCAGACATAGGCACTGTGTGCTATTTTGCTTTGCATACTTTGAACCCAAGAAGTCTGTAAGATTAAACTTGTCCTCACCATTCCAACCCCTGCCAAGTGCTTCATAGCTAGGGTTGTCCAATCCCATACCAGCCTCTGAGAGAAGAAAAGTTGAGGACAACTTTGGAGGACATGGGAAGCCCATCCAGATGGGGTGCTCACTCTAATACTTCACCTTTTTTCAAGAAGCAAGAAGAGGTGTTTCCACCTTCAGCCTTTCTCGCTTATCTCCTGTAAATCTTTCTTGGCCTTCCTGAGCTTACCACGGCTCCACTCTGGTCACATACTAGCAGCCCATCCGCTCTCAATAAAGCCCTCCCAGAAACCCCTGGGTGTTATTCATTGCATGGGCGAGGGAAGCTGACCAGAGCTGGAGGAAGGATGTGGCCCATTTCTCAACTGCAGAACTCAAGAGTCCAGGTCTCTAACCCACTCTCAGTCAGGAAACTAACAAAAGGAGGACTGGGATATGAGGTTATAATCTAAGCTCTCAGGATTAAAATGCCTCTTCTTCAGAGGTACAGCAGTGATGCGGGTGGGGGACAGAAAATCCCAAATGACACAGGTTTCTGAGCATCCTTCCTGGCAGCTGTCCGGAACATACTGTGAATTCCTCTGGGATAATGTCATAGATACAGAGCTTGCACCCCTGAACCACATGGTGACGTACTGCACTCACCTCAGGTGCAATTCATAACCCCTGAGTCCAAAGAGATTGCCTGGAGGCAGGTCATTAATATCCCCTGCAAGTACTGAGATTCCTGTCTGATTCCAATATTGATTCTTCATGCTGAAGCCTCTCATGGCAACTACACAGGCTTATGCCTCGGGAACTATATAGATTCTCTGCTAGAGTTCTGGTCAGGGCCATGCCTTAAAAGGTCATGAGAAAAGTTACTTGTAGTCATTTTGAAATACATAAGAGATTGATAATTTAGGCCCACTAACCTTATGAAAGATATCCAAGATGTCTAAACCCCTGCCATTGCTACCAAACCCACTTTTACCTATACTCCAGACCCTTTGTTACCCGCCCCACGTTGTCAGAGAATTCTTCAAACTCCTGGAACTGCATTGAAAGCCCTTCATGATCTGCACCCACTCTACAGTCCTCAGTTCAGTTCCTGTTGCATCAACCCAGGTACTCTGTGCCTCAGTCATACCAATTCAGTCACTGTCCCGAAGTACATGACATTCTATTCTTCACCTCTTATACCATCACCACTACCCATCTGCTATACTTCCTGCTAAGGGGGATCAGCCCAGTTTTCACATGCTCTATGAAGTGTTTCACTCTAAGTCAGAATTAACAACTTCTACCTTGTTATTGCTATGGAAGGAAAAATCCTAGCAAATCAGGACAAAAGCTCATACAGTAATTCATCACAGACATCTGCTGAGCTGCTGGAGTATGGCAAATCCCCAGCACTTTGCCAAAAACTGTCACTTTACAAAATTGCATATGACACGGCAGGACTTTCCAGTTTTCCATAGCCTAACAAGGGAGCACGGAGACAGATGATGCAAATGTTCAACAAACCAGGTAACCCAGACCTAAGTGCTGATAAAAAATATCAGTGATCACACAGGAAGGCCTTGGGAGTTATACGACTGGTGTATGGAAAGAACCAGCCTCGTTAGAAATAAGTTCAGCAGCAGTGTGGACTCTACTGCTCCAGAAAGGTCTTGAGGTATTCACAATACCATTAGCAAAGCCTTCCCAGATGAAATCAGTGTGGGCCTTCGTTAGAGTATATGCAAAATTATAGTTAAATTTAAGAGCCTACTTACAAGTTTAATTCAAACCCTACTGCATTTAACAAAAAATGTCCTGGGCCTTACTGAGTGTTCATGTGGCATCATTGACTTCTATCAAACCAAGCTCAGGCCTTAAAGGCTGGCCTCAATTCCATAAGCCATAGTTGTCCCTGAGAAGGTTCAGAACGCTACTCCTAGAGAACACTCTCTAGATCCCCTGCATATGTCTGTGTTCTCAACTTCTCCCACCTCATTGTCATCTCCAAGAAGACAGCGGCCACCTTGACCTGGTCCATTGACTTCCAGACTATCAGTCCTTAATTCCAAATTTAAATGAAATCTTACTTGGAAGCAGGGGTGGATGAAGTAGAGCAAAGCAAAGTGCTATGAGAGGGTCAGGTCCTGTATTCGTTCCCTATTGCTGATAAAACAAATCCCCACAGAGGTGTAGTATAAGTCAGTAGAAGTGTGCTTGCCTAGCACATGCAAAAGCTGGGTTCAAACCTCAGCACTGAAAAAGGAAAAAAGAGGGGGGAAATAGTGACTTAGAAAAACACAAATTTATAATCTCATAGCTCTATAGGTTAGAAGTCCAGTACAAGTCTCATTGGGCTTAAATCAAGATGTCAGCAGGGTTACAGGGTTCTGCTCCTTTCTGGCAGCCCTAGGGAAGAATCCATTTGCTTGTCTTTTTTAGTTTCTAGAAACTATTCACGTTCCTTGGCTTGTGATTTTTTTTTCCAAGGTCCTCTCTCTCATGCCTCTCCTTCCTTACATTCAGGCTAAGGGCTGTCTGAAGACAGAGTTTATACTGTGTCCATTTCTGGATTTCCCTCATTTAGTTTCTTTGCTCACGGAGCATGCTTACTCCAGGTCAGGGAAGGCTAGACCTATCAAAGAATGAATGACTTTGGGGGCAGCTCTCAACAGAAAAGATTCGGTGGGCACACACCCCAGCCTCTGTGCCCTCCAATGGGAAAATTCTAGGGCATGTTCCACCCAGTCAGCCAGGCGATCCCCATGCAGTTGAACCCCACAGCAGTCATCTTACAACTGAGTGACCAACTTGTCTCACTTTGCCTGGGACTTTCCCTAGTCAGCACTGAAAAGTCCTGCAACCCACAAGGAACCTCTCTCAATCCCTGGCAAATAGGAAGGTCCTCTTACACATAATTGGCTCGCTAACACAGCTTTCTGCCTTTCCTTGCCCACCTCATTTTCCCATTCACCACTGATATGACTTACAAATAAGATACTTGCACCTAAGTTATTATTTCAAGGTTTGTTTCCAGGAGCAGCCAAAGTAGGACAAACCCTGCGATCCTCTTTGTGCCTACAGGGCAAGACTAGGTCATCTAACCTCACATGTTTTTCACACTGAAACTCCAGGTGGCCTTTCTCATAACTCCTGATGCGAACGATTTCCCTAAGAGAGGACACACAGGCCCTAAGAATAGCTGGTTTCTCTGGCTGGGCCCTCTGTTAGTCTGTAGATTTGGGGATGAAATTTTTCCCAACCCTTACCACATGGAAAGAAAAGACACATATTATCAGAGAAAATCTTCCCAGAAAGATGGAGCAGGTTTAATCCTCTCTCGCCCTTCTCCTCTTCGCCCTAGCCCTGCCCTGCCCTTTTCCAGATGTTCCCATTTAGTCATGGTGGGGGCAGAGCAGCGGATGAACAGCATGACTTTGCCTGAACACCCTTCACAATCGATTGAGCTGTGGCAGCTGGGCTTGCCCCAGATGGGGAGAGCTCCGTGCAGAACGCAATTATGCATGGGAAACCAGAGAACCTTGGGGACAAGACAGCAATGGCCAGAGCCTCTGTGATTCTCACTCAACTTCAATTAGCAGCCCTGAAAATTAGGAAGAGCTCGCTGAGCTTTGACATGCCTCCCACAGACACTATTTCAACCTCACCTGGGGAGACAAGCGCCCCAGGGAGGGGAGGCAGCACTAGCAGTGGACATCTGGACACCCCTAATGAGGCCAGCCCAGGATGGGAGCTCAGCTAATTGCTCAAATCAGCCGTGATGTCTGGCTTCCAGCTGCCATGTCTGGCAGCACCATTTGGATGTCTTGAGTTTACTGTAAGGTTGGGACTGAGAGACCCTTTTGGAATGGAGAATGTCAGCTGGGGCTCATGCTGAAGCAATTAAGGAGACATTTGTTGCAGGTGAAGAATGGTGAGATAGTAAAATAAAAATATCACAGCTTGCTGTCATCTTACCAGGAAATCCATAGTCCCCAGCCAAGACACGCCGTTCCAGGAATATTGCTCATGTGCTCTGTGGTCGCAGAACTATAGGAAGGCTCAGAAATGTCCTGGGTCCTACTTTAGGAGTCTGGATCCTCAAGGTACAAATTAACAGATCATTGTCCTTCCTTACATTCCTAAAAAATAGAAAGACTCTATTTACACACCCTACACCTACACCCTATTTCCTCTGAAACTAACGTACTATAATCTTCAGGGGTCTTCACTAATACAGGCAAGTGTCAAACCCCTAGAAGGGGTCCTAAAGGTTTCACATGGTGGACTTTATTTGCAAAAATTATGAAAGAGTGTTTTAACCTTAACCAGTTAAGACTACTGTTTCTTTTCACTCTGACTTTCTCTCAATAACCTATTGTCAGATGGTGTTGGTATTTGAGAGATTTAGCCAAAAGAGAATTAAATCCAGGGTACATCTAGTTTTGTGCTAATGGGATATATTTACATGGTTCAGTTTTTTCTATTTATAGCTCTCAGTATCCTACTGTAGGAATGACTTCCAGAAATAGTCCTCCTACCCACTGTACTGACTGATTCAGTGTCACAGTTGAAAGGTGCCAGGCCAGAGGGCTTATTATGACATAAAGGCATCCTGTGATACCAGAATTCAAGTATCTGCATAGTGTAGGAGAACCAAGTTTTGAAATAAAAGGAGCCATACGCTGGTATGTGGGAAATTATTCAGTCACAGAAATATAGAATTGTCATTGAAGGATATGGTTCTCATCAATACTTAGAAACAAATGAAAATATTCTCTTACCAGAAATATATGTGCTAACTCAGTGTGTATAATTTTATAAATGTACTATACAATGCTATTCATTTTCATGAAATCAAAAGAAATTACCCTGACATCAATAAATGAATTGTAACAAGAAACTTTATGATCATAGCAGACACAGTAATTCATTAAAAGAGACACTTTTTAAATGGAAATAATGAATAGAATCTTAGATTGTTTGATGGTTCAATATTAAAGGAGAAGAAATCAGACAGGGGAAAAGGGCCTAATCTCACATTGGTTGTGCTGGCACTGAAAACAGCAAAATTCATGATACATCACTACAAGGCCATGAAAGACAATTTGGTTAATGAGTACAATCAATTCAAGGGATATTTAAAATTATTCAACAACAAAACCAACCTGATTAAAAGATGGGCAAAGGACTTAAACGAACACTTTTCCAAAGAAAATGTACAAGTGACCGATAAGCACATGAAAGCATGCTCAAAATCACTAGTCATTAGCGAAATAGAAATCAAAATAGCAATGAGGTGCCACTTCACTACTATTAGGATGGCTACTATAGGAAGGAAAGGAGGAAAGGAAGGAAGGAAGGAAAGAAGGAAGGAAGGAAGGAAGGAAGGAAGGAAGGAAGGAAGGAAGGAAGGAAGGAAAAAAGTTCTGGCAATGACATGGAGAAACTGCAGTCCCCGTGTTCTGCTGAGAATGTAAAGTGGTGCTGCTTCCACGAAAAAAAGTTTGATGATTTCTCAATAAAATAACAAAACTACCATAGTATTCAGCAACTCCACTTCTGAGTATATGCCTAAAAGAATCGGATGCAGAGTCCCAAAGTGATACCCATACACCATGTCCATAGAAGTATTATTCAACACAGCCAAAAGGTGGAAGCACCTAAATGTCCATCAATAGATGAATGGATAAAGAAAATGTTGTGTATGCATACAGTGGAATATTACCCATTATTTAAAAGTGAGAGAACACTGACACATGGTACAACACAGATAGATCTTGATGACACTAAGCTAAACGAAATAAACCAGTCACAAAACAGACAGGATTATGTAATACCACTTACATGAGCTACCTGGGTTACTCAAACTCATAGGGACCTCAAGTGGAATGGTGGTTACCAGGAGGATGAGAAATTCTTTAAGGGGGATAGAGTTGAAAAGAGTTTTTCAGACTGATTGAACATCAATGTGAATGTACTTCACAGCACTAAGCTACACCAAAAAAATGGCTAAGATGTAAATTTTATGTTATGTGCTTCATTAAAATTTAAAAATTTTTTAATCTCAGTAAAAACCTTGAAATGCCTTAAACCTTACAGCTCATGGAAGAGAAAAGTAATTTCCAAATTTAAGATTTGACAATCCTAATAATTCATGACATTGCCAATCATATTATAAAGCTCACAATAAAATAGAATTTTAAAAAATTATTTTTAATAATTCAAAAAGACAAATTTCAATCAACATACAGAAAAGACTGAATTAGCCTTGTTCTCATTGAAGAAAATATTTCTGAATTATTGACATATAAAAATGTAGCCAGGCATGCTGACACATGCCTGTAATCCAGCATTTGGAAGGCCAATTCAGGATATTACCATGAGTTCAAGGCCAAACTGCACTGCATAGCAAGACAGACAAAAGAGCAATAAAAGAAATGGATAGCCAATTGTTTTTTTTTTAAAAGTTACTATAGAGGTGGTGTATTAATGAAGTAACAAATATATACATCTTGTATTCTGGATTCTATGATGCTTGTGGTATACTGTAAGCAATTTTAAATTTACTTACTTGACTTTGCATTCTAACATAAATGTTTGCTTTTATGGACTATTATATTCTTCTTCTTACAGAAGACCACCAGTTGTATAAGCATAAGACTCCCCAGAACATGAGTATGTCCTCCCTCAACAAAGCAGCTTTCTTGGGGATACTTGGGCTTTGGTCTGTATCTTTCCTAATAGGAATTAGGCCAAAGGAACCACATGTCTTGAAACTCTGCCTGTACGGTCTTGAATTCAGGTAGTCAGAACCTTGGTCTCGGTTTCTCTATCCTAAAATGGGGGAAATTCCTTTAAACGCCTACATCTTACAAGTGAGACTGATACACAGGAAATCAAAAGCACCCTAAAAACCCTGTATTATAAAGGAGAGAAAAAAAGGTCAATTCTAATTGAAGAGTTCTTTCACTTAGTTGTGATTTTTCAAGGCACTTTGCCCCAGTAAACAGTGTGCTTGTGATTGATAGTGGAGGTTTTCATGAGAAAGCAAAGACCAAAGGACAATGACTGAATAGGAGGAAAATACGAAAGGATCTTGGCCAACTTGACCCACTAGGCAAGGAGAAACCCACTTGTTCAGCAGGAAGGAGAGGGCATTTAGGGGTTCTTGGGGGCCTAATTGATCTGGAGAATGGTCAGGAGAAAGTGAACTAACTGCAATCTCTCTCTGAGATCTTTCTCCTCTTATAGGGGAAAAGCAGTAGCTGTGGGCAACAGACTTGAGTTTGTTACATGGGACAATGGCCCTTAGGCATGAAAGGAAAAAATAGAATGAAATTCCCTCATCAAGATTTTGGTAGGTTGGTAAGAAAAAATAAGCACAAAAATTGATTTAAGATTGATTTCTAGATTTCAGGTCAGGCAGCTGGACTGGAGGAAATTTATTAATTGAGATAAGAAAAGTGAGAGAAGAAACTGGATGGAGGGCAAGGAAACATCAAGTTCTTTTTCATATAAGTGAAAGTTAACAAACTTTAAGACATCCAGATAGAAATGTCAAATAAACTCTTGGTTAAATAGGTCTGGCACTCAGAGAAGAGACCTGGCTTCAAATTAGAAATTTGGTAATCATCAGAATAATGGCGATACTTAAATCCACAAGAACAGATTAGAACATTGAGACCAAGGAAGGGAAAAGGAAGAAGAAATGAGGTCTAAAAAAATTCAAGCGTTTAGATAAATTCAGGCCTCAGAAGAAACTGACCAAGCAGAAGTAGCCAAGAGGTAGGAGGAAAACCTCGAGACAGTCATCTTGGAATCCAGGAGAAAATGACTTAGGAGGAGAAAAAAAGGAGGAAGAGGACGAATACAAGAAAGAGAAGGTAGAGGAAGAAGAGAAGAGGAAGAGGAGGAAAAAGAGGAGGAAGAGGAGGAATAAAAAAAGTTGGAATAAAAAAGGAGGAGGAGAAGGAAGAGGGATTACGAATGTGCTGAGCCTGGAAGGAAAGAAATATGCATAACCTTGGGTAACTTTGACTGCATCCTGATGTTGCACTTTTCTTAAGAGTACAATTTTTAAAATTATGATTTTCCTTGCTTTCTTTCTACCAATCTTTGTTTCTTTTACCCTACCTCAACAGAGAGTGATGGGCAATGATGCAGGGATCCTCAGGGAGACCAGAGACTAGCAAAGCTGCAGGAAAGTCAGGAGATGTGTACCTCAGTGCAGCTCTTATTAGCAGTGCAAAGGACCAGGGAACCTCATCACCAAATCCAACATCCATCCTAAGCTGGTCTCAGGCACAAAAAGTCCATTTGGATCACTGATTAGAGCAGTGACCAAAATTCCAAGGACCAGAAACTTCCTACCTTATCTATGGCTGTTTTTCAATTCCACATTCTCCATGGAAAAGAAGGAGATTGCAAGAAAGAGTAGCATTTCTCCAATGGAGTTCCAATACAGGACAGCTTGCACCAGCTGCCACCAGCTTACTTCGGCTCAGAGATCTGATTGCACATGTGTGTTCCCAACTCCATGCCCAGTGACTTCTTACTGGTTTCTTGAAATTAGCCATGGTGGGAATATTTACTAACGAGTGCTTTTTACCCCCAAAGAGCAAGTTAAATATGTTAAATATGTCCAGCATACCACACTGGTGTCCTGCAAGACATTACACGTGAAGCCAAAAAGGGGGAAGAGTTAAGATCCAATAATTTTAGGAAATACAAAGTAACACTCTTGTAAGATTCTTAAGGCACATTAATACATTAAAGACACACAGAAGTCCTTAAGTTTGTTTTTTAATAGCAAAGAGCTTTCTGAACTTATTTGGCCATAGATTCCTTCTTTGTGTAATATCTATCATTATCATATTTAATTCATGCTGCTTTGGACTTTCTTCTTTTGAAATAAAGCTAAATGTTAGCACTGAATTAAAGAGAGAAATGGGTATAATAGTTCTGCTGTTCATTCCCATGGCTATTTTGAGAGGTGTGCAGATGACGAATGTTTGCAGCCATTCTTGTGACTGGTGAAAGACATTTATTATTTATGACTTCAGTTCTGGGTGGTGATTGCTGTCATTAATAATGGTGGTTTAGCCCCAAGGCTGGGGAGATGGCAGGTCTGGAGTCTCTCTTGCTTAGCCTGACATTCCTGTGATACAGGAGTTGGAGCTGCAAAGCTCAGAGCACTTAGTACCAGCACGGGGAGTGCTCAATTTCAAATTCTTTCCTCGTTCAAAAGCAGACGCTTGGGGGCCCAGGGCAGGGGTCTCTCTCTAGCTGTGGAAACCACCACTGGCTAACAGATTGAATGGGGGAGCTCCAGGGGACCCAGTGGAACAGAACAACTGTGTTCATTAAGAGAGCCAGGAAGCGGCCATGGGGGTCTTGTCCATCCACAACTTGGCAGGACACAAAGTATTTTACCAAAAGGAATCTCACAGCTGGAAGGAGCAGGTGCCGGCAGAGCAGAGTCTGTGCAAAACTGGAGAGAGATTAAGGCAGGAAGGAAATTGGATTTTCCCAAGTTCCAAAGGGGAGGGATGCAGTAGGAGGAGGAAAGAGGGGAGGGAGAGAGAGGGGCTGAAATTGATTTAGGACTTGAAATAAATATCCTTAACCAGCAAAGGGACTGTCGTTCTGCATTTTCACAATTTAACAGGCAAAAAGCCCCTGCATTAACTGAACCCATGCCTTTAACAGAGGGGGAGATTATCAGTTGCTGCAGAGGAAAAACTAAACCAAACAGAAAGTTTTCACATCTTTCATTCCCCCAGAAGCAAGACTTGTTGCCAGAAAAAAAAAAATGCTTTATGCTTCTTACCCATTGCTTGCTCCTCTAGCAATGGCGTTCTACCCTGGAAGACAGGCTCCCAGCCCTGGCAGTGGCTCCATCCTGCAGCTTTGGGATGATGATCTGTGAATGGCAAGTTCTCCACAGGGCAGAGAAGAGAAATACTAAAAATTGATAAGCATTGAGGCCTTTCTTCCAGAGGAGGGTGAAGTGGGAGGAGTTACCACATTTCTAGAAAGCTATGGAGTCTGCCCCTAAACTCATCAGGTTCAACCTGGGGCCATCTTTCCTTACCCTCTATCTCTAGCCCCAACCATTTGGAATTAGTGTATGATTTATCTAAATGTGATTTTTATTAAGATATTAAAAGTCCAACCAGATTTGAGAGCACAATAAGTTATGTTTCAAAACTCATAGGGAGTCATGAAACCTGGAAATAAGACATGTGTTTCCCAGATATCCACATACGTGGATTTATAGGCTGAGAACACAGCCTTCACTAAAGACAGACGGGCTCTCATTGTCCTTTCTCACCTGGACATAAGCCCCCCTGCCCCCCAAATAGAACATTGTAAATAATTGTGGAAGGTGGTACGTTCAAACACAAAGGAAATTACATTGGAAAAAATCTTGTGATTCTTCATATTTAATCTTTAAGCATGATTGACATTATACAAAGTAATTCTCACATGCATTGGTGTTTTTAATCCTCAAAATAATCCCATGAGTCAGGTGACAGTATTATCCTCATTTTCCAGTTGAAGAAACTGAGGCTCAGAGAGCTAGAGGAGAGCAGGGCCCAGGTCACACAGCTGGTAAGCAGATCTGTGTGACTCTAAATCTCTTGCTCCTTCTCCTACCCCTGCCCTTAATCTCCTGGAAGGAGAGACCCTAGCAATGCACTAAGCAAGACATCCAACGTAGACCTGTGCAGACAACTGGTTAATTAAAGATGGAGGAGCACCTGTTTCCACCATCCCTCTATGCTTATTCCATAATACATACCTATCTGCTCTGTTCCCTTATTTTTCCATACACAGTGGACCTCGACCTTACAACCTAACCCACATACCAGACTGCTGAACTGACTGGGACAGTTAGAAATATTCAAAATGCACAGTCTCCAGGCCCAGCCTTGGCCACTTGCTTTCTGCACAAAAGTGCCCCCTTGAGTTGGAAGGCAGACAAAAATTGGTAGGGAAAATTAAGGGAAGTGTATCCAAAAAATATACTTATTGAATTGATTATTCACTAGACAAGTCTACCAAGCACATCATGTCAGATATCTTATTCTCTTTGACTTTCATCCTCAGCCCTTACATCTTTCTCATTTCTAGCTAATCCATTTCACTGAAGGCCAGAAACTGGTTCAGTACACAAAATGGAAAAAAGATATGAAAGACCACATTTAGCCTCACCCCTAAATTTATGCTGCCTAAATCTTCCTGCATCACATCCTGTATCTGGTCACTCCTTCATCCAAGGAATTTTAATGGCTCCTCACTGATTCCAGAATTAACTCCAAATATCTTAGCAATATGTGTCACAATTCTATACCATTTAGATGCTATTTAGGCAACATCTGTACACATATGAATGAATCAATGAAGGATGAATGAATGAATGAATGGATGACAGGCAGAGCTAAAACTCAGTTTCCTATTAGAATATTTCCTCTGTCCATTCAGGGGCAACCATTTTCTCTCTGCATCAGAAAACTGAAGACTTTATAGCCTTTTTCTGCACATTCTCTCCCTCCCACAGACTATCGACACATAGATCTCCACTGTTCTGTGGCTCCTAATTCAACCCATTAGCCTAAGAAACCAGGGAAGGGTCACATCCTAAAATGTCAACAATACTAGAGCACCAACTCTAAAATTTCTCAGATTAATGAGAAATATTTCTCAAGAGAGGACCTCTCCTTCTCAAGATTCCATTTCCTGGTTTGTGAAATTGAGGCCTTCAGATCTGAGCAGAGATAGGAGCTCAAATCACCCCCACCCCTGCTTAGGAAGAGCAATATTCCTCAATTTCTTAGACATTTCCCATCTAGAAAGTACAGCTGCTGAAAGACATTTGGAAAACCCCCAAATACATGTAAATGCCATGTCCTTGAGTATTCCCAATGAATCACGACCCCTTTCCAAAGCCAAATGAAAGTTGGAAGAGTCCAAACTGAGCAGCTACTGAGAGGGACCGAGGTCATCCCAGCAGATAGTCAAAGTTATCTCATTCCTGCCCTGCAGCCAGGACCATGTAGCCAGGATCTGGATCTGAGCAACCTGGGAGAGAAAGTCTTCCATTCTCTCCTCTACATGCCCCAACCCTTGATATCTCTGGACCATGGATCCATTCTCTTCCATTGTCAAATTAACTTCACATCTCCCTTTATCATTCTTAATCTTTTTAGTCATCCTAATGAAGAGCCCCAGGGACTATTTACTACTCCTCAGTGAGCAGGAATTGGGTTTTGTTTATTGTGAATTCTGAACAAGGCTCTATTTGCTATTACTTTTTATGAGTGCATACTCCTTCCTTGATAATAGTTGCTTAATGGACCAGAGGGAACGAATAAATGATTCTACAGATTCTGCCTCACTTGATCCCAAAGTTTCCTCTCTTCCTTTGCTTGTTTCCTAAACTCCTTGGGCCCAAAATCTCACCCACTCTTTCCCTATGTTGCTTCCTCTGTGAAGTAGGAGTAACCTGTATATCCACTCTCATCCATCCTGAGCTCCAAGGCACGTTATCCCCTGGCCCAACCTAGGGTTGCTTTAGTAGGTACTTGAGCCTTGACCTAAAGTAGAACATCACATTGTAGATTGGATGGAAGCTGGCTCCAAGAACAGAGCACAAGACTTAGAAGTCACAGACCTGTGTTACCCTTAAAGTCTGCTGCCTGATCCTGTATGGTCTCAGAACCCAGCTCTACCCCTCCCTCTCACCAGGCCTCTGTTTTCCTGTTCTAAAAGAGGAGGAATCATCCTGTTCACAATATCAATGAAAATTAAAAGCATCTGGGAAAAAAAAAACTACCAGGAAATAAGGAAGAACATTATGAAGAACATACAGAAGAGCAGATTAAGTGGAAAAATATTGTGTTCAAAGATTTAATCTGTAAATTTAATACAATTGCAATTTTTTTGTCTTTTTTTTTTTTTTTTTTTTTTTTTTTTTTTTTTTTTTTTTTT
>RJWM01007828.1:0-29973 GCA_004363535.1 Dasyprocta punctata | reverse complement strand
CCACCTACCTCAGCCTCCCGAGTGCTGGGATTAAAGGCATGCACCACCAAGCCCGGCTTTACAATTGTAATTTTAAGGAAATTGATAGGACAATTCTAAAATTGATATGGAAGAATAAGTGCATAGAGTAATCAGGAAAATACTGGATTGGAAATAAAACGGAAATTCACTCTACCATGTAAAATAATTATAGCACTCTGATAATTTTACAAATATGATATTGGCTCAGGAATAAATGCATAGAGCAAGGCAAGACGATAGAAAACGCACCAATTGTATAATGTGTGGTTGGCAGAATAATATACCTCCAAAGATGATTCCCCCTTTGCCCTAACCTGGGCAACCTGAAAACCTGTTATTAAATGGTATATTGGTTTGCTATAGTGCCATAATACCACAGACTGAGTGGTTTAAACAGAAATGGATTTTATCACAGTTCTGGAAGCTTGAGGTCCAAAATCAAAGTATCAGCAGGGTTGATAGCTCTGAGGCCTTTGTCAGTGCTGTACAGATCTCCTCCTCACCCCCCACCACTGCGGCTTCTCACACAGTCTTTCCCTCAGTAAGAGTGCAACCCTGGTATTTCTTTGTGTGTCCAAATACACTCTTCTTATAAGGACATTATTTAGATTGTATTAAGGCCCACCTATGTTATTTCACTGAGCCTTAATTAGTTCTTTAAAACTGTGTTCCCTAGTAGAGTCACTTTCAAATTCTAGGGGTTAGAGTTTCACTACAGGAATGGAAGGGGGCACAACTCAGTTTATAACACATGGCAAGCAGAAATGAAGGTTACAGATGGAATTAACCAGCTGACCTTGATTGAGATGGGGAAAAGATCCAAATACAACCAATGTAATCATAATCATGCTCATAAGTTTAAAAGGGGAGCATAAGCATCTTGAGTGATTCAATGTAAGAAAGACTTGATCCGCCATTGCTGACTTTCAAACAGAGGGGAGCCTTGAGCCAAGGAACATGACAGTTGCAAAAGGCAGAGCAGATTCTCCACTACAGCTTCTAGCAGGAACCCAGCACCTTAATTTTAGCCCAGCAGGACCATCTCAAACTCTGACCTCCAGAACTGTAAGATAATAAGTCTGCGATGTTTTAACTCACTAAGTTTTTGTACTTTGTTACAACAGTAGTAAAAGACTAACACTCATGTATATGAAGTAATTAAGATATTATAAAAGCAACATTTCAAATAACTGGAAAAAGGACATATTACTGGCAAAAGATGATTAGACAATTAGCTAACCATCTGGTTAAAAAAAAATAAAATCAGATTTCTATGCCATGTCATTCACAAAAATCAAGTCCAGATGGATCAAAAACCTTAATAATATACATATGAAAGTATTGGAAATAAATATAAGAGAACGTGTTTATGACTTTGGACTAGAGAAAGAGAAAGGCATATCCAAAAATTAATAAAGTTTACAATATTAAAATACAAAACATTTGTAATCCAAGAGATACCATAAACAAAATCAAAAGACAAGCAAAACCTGGGAAAAGCATATTTGCAGCATACATATATTCTTTGAATTTTTTATTTTTTCTTCTTGATGTATGAATTACTTCACTAATTAAAAACAAAAAAGGGGTATGAGTAAAAAGAATCTTCTCATCATTCTCTTTTATTTCCAGGAATAGGAGTAAAATAAAGGGGGAATCTCTCTCTGAAACCAAAAGCCTGTGAGAACACGAGTCTGTGTTTTATTAAAGTAAAGAACAGATTTTGCTTTCTGGGGGCATTTCCTCACTCCATCTTTCCCACATCCTCCAGCTCCTCTTCCTTGTGGACACCTGTGGCATGAGTGAAGGTCAGCCAGTGTACACAGGAGAGGACTGCTGGAAGGCTAATCTATTTAGGGTCTGCTGAACACATGTCATAACTGGCTGATTATCTCTTCTTTACCCTCATCTTCCTGAGCTCACAAGTTCACTATATCTCCCAGCACCACTTTGCAGTCAGGTGTGTCCATGGGCCTGACTTACAGCCAATGCAATGTGAACACCAGTATTATCTCTAAGCTTAAAACCTCATGTGAAAACCTCACATACCCTAGGGTCTGTCTTTTTCTCCCAGCTGATAAGTAGTCAAATCTAGAAGCCATGCATTGAAGCTGCAGAGCCAAGAAAATGGAAAGAACATGGATCCCTGAATCATTGCCCAGAGGAGAGTCACCTGGTGATCAGAGCCACCTGTATCAAGCTTTATGAGACCTAGAAAAAATGTGTATTGCATTTGAGCTCATATCCACTGTTGAACTTGTGTTTGTTTTAGTAGCTAATTTTTGCCTTAAGTAGCCCAAAAGCCAACAACCCTTCTTATGGCAAATATTTTGGCCTGCAACCTCCTCAGTCCATCTGAGCTGATTTATTGAGCTAGTGACCTCGGTTTCAAACACATAACCTGTTCTTGGCTTTGTGAGTGCCTGGGCCAGAACTCTGCAAATGTGTTTTCTGTTTTGCCTGATGGTTCCCTGCTAAACTTTGCCAATAGGGTGCACCAGAGGAAGACTGAAAGGCTGGAAACAAAGAGAAGGCGCCTGCTCCTTCCTGTCTGCTTCCTGTTCCGGTTTCCTGCTTCCTGATTCTGGCAGGATCACCGAGGGGGCCTTTTACTTCCACCCCACAATTCACCACATTCCAGTAGCTGTCACTCCTCCCCCTGCCACAGTACCAACCTCATTATCTTCATCCGGGAGACCAGCTCCAGGTGGCCAGCACCCTCTCCTCAGAGGCCCACATTTCAGCCCTTCTTACGTTTTTATGTTTTAGTAATTCCAACCTGTTTGCTTTGTCTACCCACCCCTAAAGTAGCTGCCTTTGTGTTGCCTTTTCACATTCGGTCCATAGTTAACAATTCTTTAAGTTAAATTACCTCTGTTAGAATCTACATCCGTTATTTTGTCTCTTGGCTGAGCCCTGTGATAGACTAGCAGACTCCAGTTGCCTGATTTCTCACAGTTACCTGAATGGTTCCAATAATATAGGATAAGTTTGAGGTGATTACTTTTTTCTTTTTCTTTTTTTTTTTTTTTTTTTTCTTTCTTTCTCCATCCAGCACCTTTGCCTTCCCTACCTTTGGTCTCACCAGGACATAAAGCAGACCACAAAACATGTCTTTGCCTCCTGCTATCAATTTACAGACCTCACCTGGGGCTGCAAAGTGAACACATAAGGGCCCAGCAGAGTATGTTTCATCCCCGGCGTCCTCAACAGCTTCATTTGGACAGCAGCAAACTGAACTACCACTCCCACGCCAAGGAAAGGCAGGGAAGCCACAAAAGGAAATTCCCTATTGCGGCTCTTTGACACTATTTCCAAATGCCCACCCTACTTAGATCCTCTTTCTAACCTCAGGTCTGCTCCAGAATGAGGAAAAGAGGGCCTGCTTTGAGATTGGACAGTGCTTAAAGACCACGTCTTGCCCTTTTGTGTATGCCCCATCCTGAGACACTCAACTCTGAGGTCACAAACATGAATTTGTATCTGAATAGTTCCTTAGAGAACACACATTTGCATCCATTCTCTTTGCCTTATCTGGAGTAGTCATTCAGTAAGTCAGTCTAAGGACTGGGTTGAAATGGAATTGGATTGGGAGATGTCAGAATTGGATTGGGAGATGTCAGCTATGAAGCTGCCTCTTCTGAGAAACCTCCTCTATTCCCCCCAGGGAGAGTCATTTTATTCCCTCTTCCGTGTCCTCACTGCCTTTGGTGATTCCATTTCAGCCCTCACCTGCTTCATTATAATTTAACTGTTTCCTTGTCTGCTTTCCTAGTATACTAAGAGCTCCCCAAATAAAAAGGCACTACGTCTTTTTCATTTTTGTTTCCCCAGGACTGGTGTCTAGTAAGCACTCAAAGAGCCAGCAAATAAATTAATGACCAAATCTTAGCCTAAGGAAACCACCTTCCCACCAAAGGGAATTATAGTTCTAAATATGCAAACTTTTAGAGATGAGTAGATGAATAAAAAAACATGGGATCTTAACTGTAAAGTTGCCTGAAAGGGCACCAGTTCCATCCTTCCAATGCAGGGAATAAATCTCCAAAGGATTCCACATCTTTACTTTAAATACTCTGCAATCAGAAATTTGTTGTCTTAATAAGGCAGCCCACTGCACTGTTAGACAAATTTTATTGTTAAAATACTCTCCTTCTATCCAACCTAAGACATCCATCTAACAACGTCTCTGTGGACTCCAGTTATATCCTCTGAGTAGACATCCCTAAAACACTAAATTTATCACTGCAATTCTAGAAGGTGCCACACCTGGCTTCTTAGCCTTTTGGCTAAGATCAAGTCTAGAAGGTGCAATGGTCATGGAATATTTCAGATCTGTTACTTCTAATAAGTACTGTACACTTCCACGAGTTCATTTGTATTTTTATGATTGCCTCTAGCTAGAACTCTCAGATACCTATCCTAGTCCATTCCAAACAGCTACAGGAAAGAAGTCAAGCTCATTTCTCCATTTTTGGTCCTCATGTTCAAACATCCTCTCGGTTAAATCCTTTTTTTTTTTTTTTCCTATCTCTGAGTCTTCTTTCAGTGAAGAAAGAGAACTTTTGGGCCTTGTCCACTTTGCAAAGAGGAACCAATTCCTTTCTTTTCCTCCTCCCCCAACACATGCCCTTGGCAGCCCAGCTTTGCCTTTTATGAGCTGACTCATGGGCTCCGAGTGAACAAAGCCCTTCCTTAGGCACCCTCCGCTGCCACGTGTGGGTGAGTCTGCAACTTCCCAGTGACCAATGGAGCTAGGAAGTTGTGACTCTGTGCTCTGTGCCAGCATGACCCAGGACACATCATGAGTTCCTTGTGCCCAAAACGTCACCACTGGGACAGCCACGTGTGGGAACACCACCTCCAAGAGAGATGGACGGACGTGAGAACCAGCAGGTCCCTCCTGGCAGACCTATTGTGGACTCCAACCCTCCCACGCTGGCCAGCCCTGAGCAGTACCCGCCCTCATGCCGAGAGCTTAATTACTTTGCAAGAGGACAGTTTGTAGCTGGACTTCCTCTTTGTTCTCAGCAAAAGCTGGGAGTGGGCAACAGAACAAAGGCGGGTTTCTGCAGAACATGGGCAAGGGAGAACCCACGCTGTGAATCTGGGTCTGGGCCCGTGTGTGGAGGGGACTGGGGACATGGACGCTTGGGAAGCATGAGCATGGGGCAGAAGGAGCCAAATCTCCATCTCGGTGCTCAAACAGCCCTCTGACTCAGCTCCAATAGACCCAGCCATAGCTGAACTGATTCAAGGAAACTCAGAGGAAAAAAAATGCCTTGAGAGTTTCTTCTGTCTTCTCTGATCATAGAAAGTCATTCTCAAAAATAATTAATTAATTAATTAATTTAATTTTTTAAAATCTTTTCTAATCTTGGAAAATGCACTGGGTTGGGGGGGGGTGTGAAATTTGTGTTACTCGCCTGCTCTAGGGCTTTTACTCTATTAGGACATTCTTCTTCATGTCTGACCTAAATCTCTCACGGTACTTCATGACTACTGGGGCCTCCTTTAATGTGATAGGTCAGAATCAATGGTCTGCTCACTCTTCTGACTCCCTCTCCTTCCATATCTGAGAAGAGAATCCTTTGATATTCTGTCCAGAGGCCACCAACACCATCAAGAAAAATGGCTGTGTGTGATCAGGGCTCTGGGTAGAGCCACCTGAATTAGAAAACATACTTCTCCAGGGTATTATGGGGCTTTTCTAGTTATAACAGCCAGAAGAAGTAGAGACAGAGACAAGGAAAAGGCCCAGAAGTGGGTAGAGGAAGAGAAAAGTAGATAAACTTGAGAAGAAACTCCCAGGTACCCATCCAAGACCAGAAATCTGTGGTTGAAAGACATTTCCACAGAGAAACTAATCTTTGTCCCACCTTTCCCACACCCTGCATGCCAATCTGTGGGCTTGTGATTACGTAAAATTATTTTCTCCAGGGAATAAAATGTGAATACCTATGGGCCTCCCCTCCTATATGTCAAGATGACTTCCAAATCCTTTGGCCTGCTTGTCTCCAGAAAGGTTCTCTCCTTCCACTTTCTGCTACAAATTTTAAAGTTTTAACTCTCACTATTAGGACATTCTTCTTCAGGTCTGACCTAAGTCTCTTATAGTACTTTGTGACTCCTGGGGCCTCCTCTAATGTAATAGGATGGGATCAATGGCCTGTTCACTCTTTTGCCTTCTTCTTCCATATCTGAGAAGAGAATCCTTTGACATTCTAACTATGGAAGAAGAGAGAAAACTCATGAACTGAATGTCTAACTTGAGATCAGAAACAAGAGAAGTGCCTTACCAAAATGCTTTCATTTCATCCTCCTGGCCACCCTCAAAGGCAAATGTAATTTCATTATCAGAGGGGAACAAAGGCTGAGAGGTGAGGAAACTGAGGCTGGAGGAAAAAAGTGAGTGGTCCTGGGCCACAGACCTAGGAAAGGTAGTTGTCAGATTAAACCTTGAATCTGTCAGACAATAAGTACATTAGCTGTGAGTTCCAATTAGCTATGAGTCCCTTCTACCAACTCTGACCTACTTCCTTGCTCCTCATATTCCCTAAGCTCTGCCATTAACCTGAAGATCTCATATAGAGCTCCATGTAAAGAGAAAACAGCTTCATATACTCAACTTGGAAGGGTCAAGATAACCCGTAGCTGTGGGGTCAGACTTACGCGTGAAACTGTGGCAGAAGATGCCAGAAGATGAGGTGGCTAAATGCGAGCTTCAACCATAGCCCATGAGGCTTAAGGATGAGGTAGAAGACCCAACTTATCTAGAGTAAATCTTCTCTAGAAGCCACAGAATGTGGTGTTCATGGCCTGACCTCCATAATTGCCATAGTAGTGTCAGATTTTTTTCAAATGTCACGGATTCCCAAACCTGATTTCCTCTTTAATGTATCACTGTGAATCCTAAAGAGATATGAGACCCAACTAGAATGACAACCAGACCATAGACCCACAGGCCATTGAGGCTGGACTAGATCTGAGGCTTCACCTGGCCAGACCTCCTCTTATCAACCCTGGGAATTAACAATGCAAAAATGAATAATCTTCCCAAGTTGGACTCTCACAGAAGACAAAGTTAATTCCTGGGGTCCCACATGAGGTCTGGGGTACTGTGAGAGCAATCTGAGTGGCTGTCTCAGAAACCCATGACAAAACCCAGACATTTCCTTATCTAGGAAAGAAGTCCCTGCATCGCTGTCATCTCTTCCATGAGATCCAGCTAGATCTGTCCCGGCCAAGCCTCCCACAATATAAATGCAGTCTAAGCTTACATTCTTCTCCTTTGTTTCTGTGTTGTCGGAGGCAGAAAAGAAGGCTGGGTATTGCAATAAAGAGCTCAGTTACAGGAAAGTGGGCTCCAGAATTGAGTTAGGGTTCATGGAGCAAGACGGATAAGGCCAGGGTCCCTCCACCAAACTTTAGGAAAATAAATATGCACGGAAGTGACTCCATCAAATGGCAAGGAGTCTATTTTCCTATCTCTATCCAGAACCATGTGAACCTAATTCACAGGAACCACTGTTTGAAAGATTCAAAAATCCTTCACCAGTTTTCTGTTTTGGCTTCAGTTTTCTATTTTGTTTTGGTTTGTTTTTACTCTCAAAAAAAGGAATTAGAAACTTAAATGAGGATTTCTTTAATCCATTTTGGGAGGGCTTAGCCACCTGACCAGTCCACTCTTTGCCTGAGAGATACCCTCCTCATTCCAAGGATGAGAGACCCCCTTCAAGTTCGGCTCCCACCCACTGCCTTCTATGTCAGGTTATAAGAGAGCTGGCCAATGACTCGCAGTTGCCCTAAACATTCTTGAATATTATCTTACCATGGAGAGGGTTATCTGACATAGGATCTTGCTGTGTAGCTCAGGGAAATATTCCGACAGCCACAAAAAGGTAAATAGAGACCCTAAACTCTCGCCAGTTGGGCCAGTAGTAACACAGTCTTTTGCCGAGCAGCTCTGGGACAGTTCTCAAATGTAAACACATATCCTCTTCTTTCTGTTTCCTCCTCTTCTCTTTTTGTTTTCTTTCCTGAGGATTAGCAGATTTCATTTTCATTGTTCCGTAGATGAAAAGGAAGATTTTCCTGAGCCAACATCAAGCACTGTGTGTTCCTTATGGTTTGGAAAGTGCATGAAATGCTCTGATTTCTCCTCCCCCAACAGCCTCACACTGTACCCTTAACCTGCAGGAGTTCTTCTCTCAGAGTCTCCCATTAAAGCTGCTACAGAATCTCTGAGTCATTTTTCCAACCTGTCCTATCTGGAAGGCACAGTCTATATAGAATTACTACTTTCCTATTTGAGATAGGGCATGAGCATTCAAAGGAGTGTGAGGCTGATAGAGACCCGAGGCTTTCTTTACAGCCCTTCTAGAAGCCCCGTTGTCTTGATACTGTTCTAGGACAGGCAATGTTGGGATCTTGGCTAACTACAGGGAGCCTGCGGCTGGTTGCAGGCACTGTGAAGTCTATCTTCTCTCTTGATCTGGCTGAATCCTACTGAACTTCCAAAAGAACCAAAGTTGTATATTGAAGGCATAGAATGGATGAGAGTAGAGTCTTAATCATGTGATTATTCTCCATTTTCCCCCCACCTCACCGTACTCCAGATCTTGCTCTATTCTGTGTCCCAGGAACCTGTCCTGAAAACTGTGTACCCCATTGCCTTCTGGAACACAGCTGGATTCCACCAACACACTCAAGAGGTGACTGGAGAATGGAAGAAGATCCCCTCTTGTGCTGCATTTCTGTTAATACCCATGACAGCAGCTCCCGCTGAACCCTGCACTGGCCTACAAGCCCAGCTCTTGCCAAGCCTTGGAAATACCGCTGCTTCCACTGGGCTCTGTAGCCCTAGAGGTGGTGGCAGCTTCCTGTTTCTAGTCTCTGGTGCCTTGGATGTTGTGTGTGTTCCTTTAACATCCTCCTCACTCTGCTGAAGTAGCCACTTCATCTGCCTTTTTGTTTGAACCATCTAGAGTGAGTGCTGTTTCCTGCCAGGCATTCACCTGATATACCTGGTATGTGCACTGCATGTACAAAACTTTTTAAAAAATGAAGAGGGGATGTTTACCCCACTGAAATCATACTATGATCAAGAGAAAATAGAAAATGTTGCTGGGCTTCTCCTTCTACCCCAGCGGGCTACTGGAGATGGCTCTAGAACAGTGCTTCTCAAAGTGCAGCAGTGTTAGCCTCGCCTAGGAACTTGTTAGAAATGCACATATTTGGACCCCACTTAGAATCAGAAACTCTTGGAGGGAGTACAGAAATCTTTGCCTAGAACTCTGGGAACTGTGGCTCCCACTGGGGAGCATCTCTCTATCTCCATTTTCCTTCCCTATGTCCTTGCCCATCCCAAGAGATAAGGGAAACCAGCAACGGATAAGGGAAACCAGCAACCTGATTCTCCAAAGCCACTGAAATTGAGTTTCTGCTCCTCCCACATACACCTTAGACATCCAAAGATGATCCCAGAGATGCCATTTACCACCTGAGTCATGGCTTAGGCTAAAGAGTTCACTGCAAAATGACAGCCTTTTGCCATACTGTACCCAAGGAGATAGATGTCATTCGATGCAGTCAGTAGCTGGAGCATGCCATGCCTGCTACTCTCTCAGATTCTTTGCACATAAACACATAAGATCAGACCAGACTCCTTCACCTCTAATGCATGAATAAATGGCATCTTGGCTCCAGATACTTCCTAACTGCTGTCTTCCAGCTGTGTCCAGCTGTGTCATGTGGACTGAAGTGATGTGATTTTTAATGGTTAGGAAAATTTTCTATGCTCTCTCTGCTCACATGTGGTGCATATTCAACCTCCTCATACCAGCTGCTTGGGAACCATTGGGAACCAATTCACACTTGTAATGGAAACCCTTGGACTGTGGGGTGGGTGGAGGGCGACCAGACTTCATTTTAAATCTGACAATCCCCACTGTAGCAGCTGCATGCCCGCAACCAGTTACTTCATTTAACATCTGTTCCTTTCATTTGCAAAATGAGGGTAATAATATCTGCCTTTAGGGTGAGGTAAGGATTGAGATGACATATGTACAATGCCTCAGCAGAAGGGGTAGCAAATCCTTGATATCAATTAAAATTTTTCCTTTCTTTCCATTCATCCTTGAAGATTATAGTCCATACTTTTTATGATGAAGAAGTGGAGTACAGTAAATGGGGCAGAACCTGGAACTTGACTGTCTGTGTCAGTCTTAGCACTGCCATCTGCCACCTGTGTATCTTGGAGTAATCTACCTAACTTGTATGCACCTCAATTTTCTTCTCTATGGAATAGGAATGACAACAGTACCTACCCTCATTGGAGCATTGTCATATTTCATTTGTAGTGTCTGTAAATCTTGCTTATCTAGCTAGCATTAAGTAGATATCAGCTGCTCTTCATGGTTCATGCTTATCTATATTAACATAAATATGAATTAACTATTCCATATTAGCTCATCATTCATAATATTAGTATTATATATTCCAAGCAAAAAAACACACAAAATATCTAACATGTATGAGTCAACAAACAGTGAAAATGGGACAGAATCTTTGAAACTGTAACCACATTAATATCATCTGAATGACTGAAAAAAATTAACACGTACCTTGGTTGAGAGTTTGGAAGACAGTGTCAAGAAGACTAGCAAAGAAAATGTGAAGGCCATTAATGGACGTGGAGGACAGAATCCTAAGTGAAATACATCAGGCACTGAGAAACAGATACTGCATGATCTCATTCACATGTGAAATCTGAAAATCATCTTATGGAAGCAAAGTAGAAAGCTGGTATTAAGATTTTGGTCTAACTTATCCACCAAAGGCCATGTGCTGGGGCTTGGTTCCAGCTAATGTGATTTGGAAGGTGATTGGGTCCTGAGGACTCTAACTTCATTGTTAGATTGATCCATGGATGGATTCATAACTTGATGGCATTATTGGGAGAAGATGGAAATTTAAGAGATGGGGGCCTAGTTAAAGGGGGTGAGCCATAGAAGTATGACCTTAGGGACTATATCTTGTCCCTGGCCTCCTTCTTTCTCTTTCTCTCTCTCTCTCTCTCTCTCTCTCTCTCTCTCTCTCTCTCTCTCTCTCGCTCTCTCTCTCTCTCTCTTCGCTTACTGGCTGCCATGAGATGAGCAGCTTTTCTCTCCCACACCCCACACCCTTCCACCATGATGTTTTGCCTCCACCACAGGCCTAGAAACAATGGAACCAAGTAACCATGGATTTAAACCACTGAAATCAAAAGTCAAAATAAATCTTTTCTCTTTTAAATTGTTTCTCTCAGGTATTTTGTCACAGCAATGGAAAACTGACTAACATAGGGGGTTACCATAGGCTGGAGGCAGGAGGAGGAGAGAAGGGGAAAAGGTACATAGTTTCAGTTAGATTAGAAGAATAAGTTTTAATATCCATTGTACTGCATGGTGACCATGGTTCATACATTAGTCCATTTTCTGTTATTATAATTAAATAGCTGGGCTAGGTACTTACAAAGAAAAGAGATTTATTTAGCTCAAAGTTTTAGAAGCCCAAGCAGCAGGTGACCAGCTCTGGTGAGGTCGCCCCAGGCTGTATCACCTCAGGGCTGATGACATCACGGTTGGTAGGAGAGACCACAAGCTGAGACCAGAGGCAGAAGATGGGAGGGACAGTACCACCTGCCAATAAGCCACACAGGTCCCATTGTCTCTGAACATTGCAGCACTGGGGACCAAGCCTCCAACACAGGAACCCGTAAGAGACAATCCATAGCCAGATTGTGAAAGTTAATGATAATATGTTGTAAATTTCAAAAATGTTAAGGGAAAAGATTTTCAATGTTCTCACCACACACAAAGAAAAAGTTAAATTGGAAAAGTGATGCATATATGCTAACTACCTTGATTCAATCTTTCTATAGCATACACTTGTATCAAAATGTCACATTATACCCCACAAACATACACAATTATTTATCAGTTAAAATTCATAGATCAATTTAATGATAACAATAAAAAGAATCTGGAAATAAAGTAAACCTTGGTTTAGCTGATGGTAACAGAAATGGCAAAGTCCAGTCAAGTTCTGATTCTTTCAAAGGTCCTTGCACAAGCATTTCTCCTAGTGAATTTTACCACTGCTCTGGGGAAAACCCATCTGTTCTCCATCCCTGGGTCTCTGCAGAATCATTGTCACTACCACCCACTTTGTTCATGCTCTTGCCTGACTTGAAAAGCCTTTCCTTCTTTCTTCCTCTCCCAAGTCTTCCTGAACCTCACACTTTTCCCACTTCCTCTGAGATACGCCCTACAGCTCTGACCCTCTCCATGTCCTCCTACACAAACCTTCTTGTGGCTCATGGTCAGGTCTATGCCACTTAGCAAAAATATGTCTTCCTTCTTTGCTGGGTGCTTTGGCTTCACATCTGCAAGTCTTCTTCTCCAAACGATCATAGGTTTGTGAAGGCAAGGACCACATCTGTCATTGCTTCTGAATCTGAAAGAAATTAGACTGAGCCCCAAAAGAAACATAAAGTATATATAAAGTGAACAGCAGTTAGACTCTTCACACTACGTATCTTTCCATGTCGCTAGCTGCTGTTGCTTCCCTGTCCTCAGACCCTGAAACGAGTAAAAATGGAAATGGGAAATGTAGCACAGTGTTCTTTTTCCATTTTAGGGACTTACTCCTGGCCTATCAGACTGGTTTCTAACTCTACCCTTAAAAACCTGATTCCCAACCCTCTCCTATGTAGTTCAAACACTCTGCGCTCTTCTTCCTCCCCCTCTGCAGAACAGCACTAGATAGGGTGTAAATGAAGAGGACTCTCTCTCCAATACTTCTTGCGTGCTTCCCTCAGCTACAAAAGAGCAGAGAGGTGCTACATGGCAGAGTCAGATTGAAATATGGGTCACAATTAACAAAGCATGTATCAATACAATTTAATATAAAAGTCTGAACTTTAAAAGTCAAATGCAGAAAAAGACATGAGAGATCATTTAAATTGGGCACAGGTCAGCAAACAATAATAAATAATGACTCTTAAGAAAGTTAATGCAAATATGGGATATCAATAAATATGTAACGTTCAAGACATTGGAGGTGATAATTCCACCTTCTGAATGATCAGAATAGAACTAGAACACTTGGAATTTTTAAAGGAGGGCACAGAATAGGGCCAGGAGAAGACAAGGCTAAAAACGAGTGTGTATATAAACCAAATCACAAAAAGAATGCTAGAAGGAACTGGAAGTATTTAGCCTTGCAAACAGTCTTATACAGACATGATCCTGGTTTTCAAATATTTGAAAAGCTTTTACGTACTAAAGAGACCATTTTTTCTGCTGCTCCCAAATAAAGAGAAGCAGATTTCAATATGAAAGAAAGTTTCTTTAGTGCTCTTTAAAACTTAATAAGTTACATTGTAAGGTGGTGAATTCCCCACCACTGGAAATGCTAAGAATATTAGAGAAAGATGGTCCTTTCAGGAGCCTTCTAATTTCTCTAGGAGTCCAGATCTTCCTGCTATTCTTGAACGATTCGGGACATTACATGGTAGCACAGGACACCAAGCCTATTCTAGATGAATTTACTGGCCAAACTCTCCACCTTGTGCCCCAGTGACAGCACAGCATTCTTAGATGAACCAGATTTAAGGTTTCTCATTAACTAGTTGATGGAAGTAACATTTACCCTAGTTACCCCCAGAAAGCAAAAATTCATAGGCAAAATGTTTAATAGTGTCACCAAAAGGCTTCCCTTCATGAAAGAACTCCAGACAATGAAGGAAGTGGTGGTAGAGACATTCAGAAACCTGAGATCCCCACTTTGGTCCACTAAATCCCAGTAAGAGTTTTGTTTAGTCCCCCTTGCAGGAGGAGATGGTAAAGGCTAGAAATTAGATAGTTCATGCTGTTGCTACGTAAGCTAAAATCTCAGCTTTACCACCTACCAGCTGTGTGACCTTATGAACAAGATTTGACCCATCTGTGCTTCGCTTCTTCTTTTACAAAATAAAGATGTTTATCCCTTTACAACGTGTGATGGTTAATTTTCTATGTCAACTTGACTAGGCCGTGTGATATCCAGATATTCAACCAAACATTATTCTAAGTGTCTCTGTAAGGGTGTTTTGGGGTAATATTAACATTGTAATAGTAGACTGAGTGCATCGGATTGCTTGCCATAATGTTCATTCAGTTGAAGTCCTAAATATAAAAATAGCCTGATTATCCCCTCTGGAAGAGGAAACTCTCTTGCCTAATACTGTAATCTTTGAACTGGGACCTTCTCTTTCTGACTCTAAGGCAGAACTGCCACTTGGGCTTGAACAGTGGCATTGGTTCTGCTTATCTTGCCAGCCTTCATAATAAGATGAGCCAAATTGTTATTGATTCTCTTTCATGGCAAAACCTAATACAGCACAGGAGTTCACAGTAAGATTAAACAAGCTACGAGCCAGGCATAGTGGCACACGCCTTTAGTCCCAGCACTTGGGAGGCTGAGGTAGGAGGAGCGCTGTGAGTTCGAGGCCGGCTTAGGCTACAACATGAGCGCAAGGCTGGCCTGAGCTACACAGAGCGACCCTGCCTCAAAAAACCAGGGCCAGGAGTTTGGCTCAGTGACTTAAGTGCCTGTCTGACAGGTGCGAGGCTGTGAGTTCAACTTCTGGTGCCGCAAAAAAAAAAAAAAAAAAGATTAAACAAGCTAATGCAATTGAGACCCTCTTACTCTGTACCTGGCAGGTAGTAAGCACTTAATTTTTTTGTTTGTTTGTTTGTGGCACTGGGGATCGAACTCAACCTCACTCCTGCCAGACAGGCGCTTAAGCCACTGAGCCAAACTCCTGGCCCTAGTTTTTTGAGGCAGAGTCGCACTATGTAACTCAGATCGGCCTTGTGCTCCTGTTGTAGCCCAAGCTGGCCTCAAACTCACAATGCTCCTCCTACCTCAGCCTCCCGAGTGCTGGGATTAAAGGCGTGCACCACCACACCCTGCTAGCACTTAATGTTATGCAAAGTATTTTATAAGGCTATTTCTGAAGAACAAAATCATCTAATTGGTTTTATTTTGTGGGGAGGAGAAAGCCTTGTAACCAGGGCTGCAAAACCTGTGAGCAGATAAGCTCACAACCCTAGTTGTGGTGCAGCGGGGGAGACTGTAGCTTAGCTGTCAGTGACATCCTCAGGGGCCCCTAAATTCTCATGTCCAAAGGCCTTCATCTGTAATGAATGTACCTACCAGTCTCTGAGTTGTTGTGGCACTATGCCCAGTCTTAAGCAAGACTGTCTTTGAAAAACATTATGGTGCAACTCTAAGACAAAGAGAAGAAAAGAATCCAAGACACGTACACCACATTTCCCAAAAGATTCCTAGCTATGTCAGTCCTTTGTGATTCCAAAACCAAAGCCTTTGTCCAAAGTCTGGATAGTGCACAGCTTTACCCCATGACCTCATCCTTTATGTTTTTGCCTTTCTGGACCTGAAGCCTTTATTCAAGTCTCCCTTCCCCACTGAAATCATACCTGTCCTTCCAAACAAAGTCCACATTTATCTTTCCTTCACCATGAGATTCTCTGACCACCCCATCACTGTAATCACTTATTTGCCACTTCCTAGGCTGTATTAGTCAGTTTCTTATCGCTAGGACAATACCTGACACTCACAATGTAAAGGAGGAATGTTTACTTTGTCTCAAATTTTAGGAGGATTCAATCCATGCATGGTCAGCTGGTTCCAAGGCAGAAATACCTTGGCAGAAGGGCATGGTGAAGCAAAACTGTTTAGTTCATCCCTCCATGACCCACCCAGATACCCCCAGAAGTATGCTTCAGATGGATCCAAAGTCAATCCAGACACCATTGCCCTAACTGCCACATTCCACCCCTTGTCAATTTCATACCCAAACACATCTCTTTAAACTATACTTAATGTCTAAATTAAAACAATAGTAGTCCATAATTCTGCCTAACATAATACGACTATCCTGTGTAGAGCTGGGAATTCAACAATACCCTACTCCAAATTCTGAACAGTTCCAGCATTTTTCAAAAATGAAACTTTTGGGCCAGGGATTTAGCTTAGTGGCATAAGTGCCTGCCTGGTAAGCATGAGGATGTGAGTTTGATCCCTGGTACCAAAAAAAAAAAAAAAAAAGTGATACCTTTGAAAAAAGTCTCTTCTGAGACACAAGGCAAACTTTTAGCTGTGGACTTCTGTAAAAATAAAAAATGAGTTACATAATCCCAAGATACAGTGGCACAGGGTAAACATTATCATTCCAAGACAAAGGAATGGAGGGCTAGAGAAGAACTGACCAAAACTTAGAAGAGTAAATGCTGTAGCCCCATATCTGACATCTGGAGCACACAGTGGTAACATGCAAGTTTCAGAAAAACTGGGCAGCCCCATCCTTATGCCTTTGCTTGCTGCAGTCTATAGGACCTCTCTCTTGAGCTATAGTTTTCTCCAGCAAACATTCCATGTTCATGGTATCTGTGACTTCCTGGGGTCTCCACTGAACCTTTGGCTTCATTCTCACAGCTTATGTAATACCCTTTCAGGAACTTCTTTTCTGACCTCCTAGGCATTCTTCTGAAATCTGGATGGAAGCTTTTTGGACCCAAAACTTTGCCTTCTGCATACTGGTAACAACATCATGTAGATGTAGCAAGGTCAGTTGCCAGCTCAAGCAGTAATCAGGCCACCTCAAGCAATAATGGCTAACCATAGTTAAATGAATCCTGGGGAATCAATTTCGTATGAGGTCCTTCTAGAACAGAAGGTCCAGAGGCTCTCCTGAACCTAGAGTGGGTGGAGTCTTGCTGATTTCTGAGAAGCCCTCAAGGTATATTCCTTCTTGTTCAACAATAAAGTACTTGGTGTATTTTTAATGGAACCAATCTCTTAAGCAACTGCATTTCCTTTAGCCTCAACTTACTCATAGTTCCTCTTAGACATTTAAGTTTTTCAAATTTATATGCTCTGTCAGTTGCCCCTGTTTCTCACTATAAATCTGACTAAAAGTTGCCAGAAGTATCTATGTCACAGCCAAAAGGTTGAGGTGCCTTGACGCTTCCTCTACCAGATTAATTAGTCCACCACTCTTAATTTCAATCTCCTGCAAAGTCTATTGACATGGGCAAAACACAGAAAAATTTTCTGAGTGTAATACACATGGCCTCTAGCCCACCTGCCGATTGAGTCCTTCCTTCCAAATGAAACCTGAGCCTGGCCTTTACTGTCTGAATTAATATCAGCCTTCTGGTCTGCATTATTTACACTGTTGTTATTCTTTTCACTTGAATCCTCCAACTTTTGTTTTTTGAGACAGGGTCTCAAGATGTAGGATGGTCTTGAATTCACTATTTAGCCTAGGCTGGCATCAAACTCACTGAAATCCTCTTTCTTCAGCCCCCCAAGTGCTTTGATTATAGGTATGCACTACCATGTCCAAAAACCCTCTGCCTTTTCTGAACTACTCTGCAATCTCTTTAAGGACAGAGACCCCTTTATCTTTCACCTGTCTCATCGCCTACCCCAGTCCCACATCTGCTCAGTTGTTTGATGGAATGATCAGTGCCTTTCAACCCCTGAGTCATAAGCAACTCCTTGGTTTCCTCCTCTCTGGGACACTATTTCCCAAGCCTGGAAGTCATCTGGAGAATGCTTGTGAACTAAAGAATCCTGAGCCTCTCCCACAGACCTATAGAATCATAAATGGAGATTCGTAATCTGTATGTTTTACAAGGTGCTCAGGTGACTGCAATGAGTTTTGGGGTTTCAGTACCACTTCTATTAGAAATGTAGAGGTGTTTTCCCTGTGCCCTTAGATTCTCCCTCCAACTGACCCAATTCTTCCAAGATCACGTTATTAAAATTCATTTTTAAGACTTCAGTCAGGGATTAATTCCCAATGACAGATTACTCAAGGCAGCACTATCAATATCTTGGAACTGATATGTCTTTGTCATCAGAGGCCACCGTGTGTATCTTAAGATGTTTAACAGCATTCCTGAACTCTATCCACTAGATGTTATTTAGCACTATCATCATATACCCTCCCCCCAATGACAAATTCCCCAGTGAGAATGTCTACTCTGTAGTGTGCTATACAGACCCATCCCCCAGTGGTTCACAATCCAGTGGAGATATTAATATCTACACAATGCTCACAAACTCCTAGGAAAATTCTATACCAGGTATACAAGCAGGAAGAAAAGGAGATTGCACCAAGAACATGGCATATCATGGTGTATTCAGAGTCCACAGAGAGAAATGACATACAAGAAAGCCTTAATCAAATTATTGACAACTGCTCTCAACCCCTGTCCTCTCCCCTCAGCTGATTATAAGTCTAAATGCACTCTGTAGCAAAGTAAGCATAAGCTATAGGTTATAGTTAAGTGATGATCTCTGTAGGTGATGCATTATACACCTGTATCATATACACTACTCCCTTGATTTACATGGAGAACTAGTTCCATGATCCACCACAGATGCAAAACTCCAAAAATCCTTAAGTGCCTGATATAAAACAGTGTAATGGATGCCCAGCAACCCACTGCCATTGGAGGACCCTCTGTGAGGCCCGTGGGGACCAGAAACCACATCAAGCAACCTGCTGCCATCTAGGAAATCTTGGTGAAGACCATGGAAACCAGGAAGCCATCCCCAGCAACATGCCTCCATTCAGGGACCTTCAGTGATGCCCACAAGACCTGGGAAGCCATGTGCAGTGCCCTCCCATCATCCAGGTAGCCTTGGTGAGGCCTGCAGTCCCATTGCAGGATGGCAAGCCAGTGCAGGAAGCAACCAGGACTCATCATTCAGCTGATCCAGAGGAACACAAGAAAATGCCAAGACAAAGCACCAAAATGCAATCTCAGCTGCACCCGGAACATTTCTAAAATAGATCATATATTAGCCCATAGAACATGCTTAAGTAAATGCAAAAAAAAAATTGAAATTAACCCATGCATATTATCTGACCATTGTGCACTGAAAATAGAAATTGATGGCAAAAGAAACCTCAAAAACTTCATAAACACATGGAAATTAAATAACACCCTCCTGAACAATGAATAAGTCACAGAGGAAATTAAACAAGAATTTAGAAAATATCTGCAATCAAATGAAAATACAAATACAACTTACCAGGACCTATGAAAGAGTACTCAGAGGGAAATTAACAGCAGTGAAGTCTCACATCAACAAAACAAAATGAGCACAAATAAACAACCTATGCTACACCTCAAGCTTCTGGAAAAAGAAGATCAAGTCAAGCCCAAAGCCCATACAAGGGAGGAAATTATAAAGATCAGAGCAGAAATTAATTCAATGGAGACTAAGAAAATACAAAGAATTAATGAATTGAAGACTAGATTCTTTGAAAGAATAAATAAAATTGATAAACCCCTAGACAAACTTACCAAAAAAAGGAAATAAAAACTCAAATTCAGGCCATAAGGAACAAAAAAAGAGTAAAATCACTACAGATTCTGTGGAAACACAGAAGATCATTAATACATACTTCAAATACCTTTAATCATAGGATCAAACACACAGAAGAAATGGGAGGATTCTTGGAAATGTATGAATTGTGAAAGCTGGGTTACAAAGATATAAAAATTCTGAATAACCCAATATCAGTTAATGAAATTGAAAACATAATTTTAAACCTATCAACAAAGAAAAGCCCAGGTCCTAATGGATACACAGCTGAATTCTACAAGAAACTTAGAGAAGATTTAATGCCAGTATTCCTCAAACTCTTTAATGAAATTGAAAGGGAAGCAATTCTCTCTAATTAATTCTACGAGGCAAGTATTACCCTGACACCAAAACCAGAGAAAGATCCAAGAAAAAGAGAACTACAGGCCAATCTCCCTAATGAACCCAGGTGTAGAAATCCTCAATAAAATACTGTCAAACAGAATGCATCGAATCATCAAGAAGATACACCATGACCAGATGGGATTCTTCCCAGGAGTGCAAAGTTGCTTCAACATATGAAAATCCATAAACATAATACACCATATCAACAGAGCCAAAGACAAAAATCACATGATCATCTCAATAGATGCAGAAAAAGCTTTTGATAAAGTTCAACATTCATTCAAGAAAAAAATCCTACAGAAAATCAGAATAGATGATCTCTACCTCAATCTGATAAAAACCATCTATGACAAACCAACAGCCAACATCATACTAAATGGACAAAAACTGAAAGCTTTCACTCTAAAATCAGGAACAAGACAAGGATGTCCACTACCACCACTCCTATTCAATATAGTTCTGAAAACATTAGCCAGGGTGATTAGACAAAAGAGATAAACAAAAGGAACAAGAATAGGAAAGGAAGAAGTTAAATTATCATCATTTGCAAAGGACATGATACTCTACATAGAAGACCCCAAAAACTCCACTGAAAGACTTCTAGATTTAATAACCAAATTCAGCAGCATAGCTGGATACAAAGTCAACACTCAAAAATCAATAGCATTCTTGTACACAAACAAAAAACTCACTGAGAAAGAAATTAGGGAAACTATACCCTTCATGATATCCAAAAAAAAATGAAACACTTTGGAATCAATCTAGCAGAGGAAGTAAAAGATTTATACATTGAAAATTACAGTACTCTGAAAAAAGAAATTGAAGAAAATTTCAGAAAATCAAAAGATACCCCTTGTTCATGGATAGGAAGAACAAGCATTGTGAAAATGACCATACTCCCACAAGTGTTATACAGGTTTAATGCAATTCTGATTAAAATACCATTAGCATACCTCATAGATCTAGAGAAAACATTCCTAAAATTCATCTGGAACAAGAAGAGACCTAGAATAGCAAAAGCAATCCTGGGCAACAAAGCAAACCAAAAAACATCACAATCCTAGACTTGAAATTATACAAAGTTAGTGTGATAAAAATCAGCATGATACTGGAAAAAAAAAAAACAGACCTGAGGATCCATGGGACAGAATAGGACATGCAGACACAACTACAAAGACACTCAGCCACCTTATCTTTGACAAAGGGACCAAATATGTTCCCTGGAAGAAAGATAACCTCTTTAAGAAATGGTGCTAGGAAAACTGACTTTCCACATGTCAAAGACTAAAGCTAGACCCATGTCTATCACCGTGCACTAAACTAAAGTCAAAATGGATCAAAGATCTAGATATTTTTAAAACAGAAACACTAAATCTACTAGAAGACAAAGGAGGGAGAAAACTTGAAGACATAAGAGTAGGCAGACAGTTCATGAACAGAATGCAAACCACACAGGAAGTACATCAAAGAATCAACAACTGGGATCTCATCTTATTAAAAGTTTTTGGACAATAAAAGAAATCACCAACAGAGTGAAAAGAAAACCCACAGAATGGGAAAAACTTTTAGCCAACTGTCCCTCAGACAAAGGACTTCTATCTACAACATATGAAGAATTAAAAACCATCAGCCTCCCCAAATTCAAAAACCCAAACCAAAAATGGGCATCTGAGATAAAGAAATACAAATGGCAAATAAGTATACAAAGAAATATTCAACATCACTGTTCATTTGAGAAATGCACAATAAAACAACCCTGAGATTCCATCTCACTCCAGAAAGAATGGCTGTCTTCAAGAAATCAACCAATAACAAAAGTTGGCAGGGTTGTGAGGAAAAAGGAACGCTTCTCCACTTTTGGTGGGAGTGTAGGCTGGTGCAACCACTGTGGAAATCATTGTTGATATCTCTCAAAAAACTAGGATTGAAAGTCCCATTTGATCCAGCTATTCCCCTTCTGAGTATTTCCCAGAAGAATTGAAAACATCATGCCACAGTGATATATGTGTATCCATGTTTATTGCAGCACAATTCGTAATAGCTAAATCTTGGAAACAACCCAAATGCCCATAAATTGCAGAATGGATAAAAAGAATGTGGTATTTTTATATAATGGAGTATTACTCAACTATAAAGAAAGATAAACTTGAGGCTTTTATAGGTAAATGGATGCAACTAGAGATCACACTCATAAGTGAAATAAATCAGACTAGCATGTGTGAATGTCATATTGTCTCACTAGTGTAAGTAAAAAAAAGAGTAAATAAGATAGAAAATGTATAATACATATCATGAAAACTAAAGGGAAAGAAAGTGCTCAAAAGGAAAGAACAACTGGGATGGGGAAAGGAGAAAACAAAGAAGGGAAAAGGCTATATATATATATATACATATGTATACGTATATATGTGTGCGTATGTAAATATATTCAAGATAGTTGACTATACTACTAATCTCTGTGAAATAAACCAGACTCACATGTGTAAACATCATATTGTCTTCTTAGTATAAGAAACTGAAACAGTAAAAGAGATCCAAAAGGGCTGGGCCCGAGCAGCTCCAACCATGAGACAATTGATCTGCCCTCTGGGGGACTGGGCAACCCACGGGGACCCCTGGAGGAGAACGAGAATGGGCCCTTCCAGGACCCACCCTGCTGGGCCTGAGCGGCACCGGCGCGTGGGCTTGGAATCAAGGACCAAACCCCACCCCCCCATCCTACCCCCCCACCCCCGCCCAGTAAGCAACCTGCTGGTTCAGAGGTCTGGCTAAATTGATAGCAACTAAGGAACATTAAGCAACTAAATGCTAGTATTGTTTTGTTGATTTTGCAGGCCTCTGGTTGGCAACCTGAGCATCTCTTTGGAAGATGACAGTAGGCAATGTAGCAAATATGGGGGATTCTCTTCTGTCTTGTCTTCAAGGCCCAATATGGTTCTCACTGTTTTACTTTACTCTGATCTTTTTTTTTTTTTGCTTTATTTTATATCCTGTTTTTATTGGTTTTAGTCTGTTTTGGTTTTGGTTCAATTCTACTATACCTGTTGGAATGGTCAGCTATTCTAAAGATAACAAGATATACTACAGTAGCTATTGTATTCACATTATCTTTCTTCGAAGTTCTGTATCAGTTCTACTGCTTTGTTTTGATTGACTTTGTTCTGTTATGTTTTGTTGGATTTTACTATTTTTAAAATAAAAAAAATCCAAAAGACACATAGATATTGTGAAAGGGAAAGAAACTGCTCAAAAGGAAAGTATAACTGGGATGAGGAAAAGGAAAAAAGAAGGAAAATATATATATATATATAATATATATATAATATATATACACACACACATATATATATATGATAGCTAAGATAATTGTACTACTAATTCTATTAGTTCATGGAAAGGAACACTTAGTGCTTATAGTATTAGATCAATTTTGCATGCTTGTATCTGGTAATCTGAGCAACTATTTCAAAGATAACAATATGCAGTATAATAATCATTGTCAATTTCTTATCATCTTGTTTTGAAATCCTATATTGTTTTTTATTGATTTGCTTTATTTTATTCACTTTAAAATAAAAAAGCAGTGTAATGTTTTCATGTAACCTATACACATCTTGTCATATACTTTAAATCATCTCTAGTTGACTGATACCTAATACAATGTAAATGCTATGCAAATAATTTTTATACTGTATTGTTTAGGGAACAAGGACAGGAAAATAATTTTCCACGTGCTCAGTATAGACATACTTATTTTTTCCAAATATTTTCAATCCACAGTGACTCTGAAGATAGGTTACTGATGGACACAAAGCACTCATTTGAACTCAAATCTTACTGTTTTCTTCCATCAGGCCTCTACACTAAGCAAGTTTGAGCTGCTACATTGAAGATAAGAAGGCTGGCTTCAAACCAGTATAAACCAGCTCCATTCAAATACCTGTCTCCCAGAAGTAGGTGGTGGAAGTCAGGTACAGACAGCCTTTGCCTCTTCCTGAATGGATAAGGAGATATAAAGAGGTAGTAGTGGCCTATTGGGAAAGATGATGATGTACAAAGGAAGCCTCTAGACTGCTGAGTCACTGTAAGCCCCCAGGCCTTGTTGCCTTAACTGCTGATGGAAAGAACCACAATAACTCCCTATCTGACTTCAGTTAAACTACATCACCTTGCTGGGGCCTTAGTGCCCCCAGGTATTCAAGGTGGGAACTGAACTAAACCAGTATTCTGAAGTCTTTGAGAATCACAGTATCCTTCAGGAATACCCTTTAGGAAACCTATGACTTCTCCCCTTGTTCTGTAAAAATGGGCATATCTGCAATTTTGCCTTTCAATTCAAAGCACTCTCAAAACACTCAGAAGCGCCAAATGGAGGCCCCTGTCCTAGCTGATGCCTAGTTGACAGGGAAAAACTGGAAATCCGCAGCAATGACTGCCATGGATCTGACCCAGCGAGCTTATGTAAAGGTATACTTGGGTGGGGCTGTTTAGGGAGGGTGACTACTGAACAGTAAAGGTATAAATCTATCCTGAGAGAAAGCATTAAAATCTTTACAAAGAAGAGACACTTTCTGTCACTGATCATGGCTTCTGACCCTCAAGAATATTCTGGGGCTCCTCTCTGCCACACCGTGCCCTTCCTTTACAGCTTCTCCCACTGACCTGAAAGTTCAGTACTGTGCCTCTGTTCCGTCAGCTCGTTGTCCATTCACTCCTGTACCTGCCTGTGCATGAGCAAAATTACAAAGAAATAACACTCTTCTATGTGCATGTGTTTTCTTTTGTTTTGTTTTTTCTCATATGTTTGATTTCTCTTTTCTTTGTATTATCCTGAACACCTCACTCAGGTTCTGCCCAGTTCAGGTTCCTTGTTAACACGTTCAGAAAATAAAAAAGGTAACCTCTGGAAGACCCATCCAACTGACATCCATTTGATTCTATGTCATAGAAAACTGAAGAAAGAAAAGTGTTTATTAAAATCAGTGAAGTCTAACAAGGGGGCGGAGACCAAGGGAGCATCTAAATTCCAACACAATCCCCATGGAGAAAGGTTGGAAAAGCCCAGGCCTTACTGCCTGGACATCATCAGATCTTGGCCTTGCAAGAGCCAGCAATCAATGGAAATGTATATATCTTTTAATACACCCTCATTACAAATAAAAATAGTTTCACATCAATACAGGGGTTGGTTGAAATGTGTTCCAACTTTGTTAAACAAAGAAAGAGTCAAAACGCCTGCAATAATATCAAGCAAGGCAGTCTCTTCGCCAAACTTAGACAGAGGGGAATTTGCACTGCCAGGGAAAATCTGTTCTTCATCAATGTTTCAGTATTCAAGGAAGAGGGGGACATTTTTCTGCGATGGAAGCAAATTGCCAGCTGCCAATATGGTGACTTAATTCCCTCCTTTTTTTCTCCACTCATTTGAAATAATTGCCACAAGCATTTTGTGGGCCATGAAGGCCAGGCATATAACAAAGATTATATTGAGACAAGGGAGAGCAAACATGAGAGGGGAGAAAGAAGAGAGTGAAAGCAGAAAAAGAAAGGAAGGATAATAGAGAAGTGGGGAAAGAGGACTGGATAAAGGGGACACTGAAAATGTGCAGGAGAAACTGAATAAAGAAGACAAAGTTCAAGAAAAGCAGAAAATGCGAGGGAATGTGAGCATATGGAAGAATAAGCAGATTAAAAATTCCAGGTAAAGAGGAGAAAAGACCAGAGTAAGGGTAAAATAAATCTTTAAAATCTGAGGGACTGGTCTCCCCTTAAATTTTAAGCAAGAGGCCAAAGAATTAAGTTATTCTCCAAAGGTTGCTGAGCTCACCAAGTTTGTCTTCTGAGTCCAGTCTGAGTCTTCATTCTGCAGCAGGTGGAGAGCAAGGCTGAGTCAGGAGAACAGAGAATAGAAAGACGACTGTAGGCCTTTATGGACATGCACACACAAAACTGGCTGCTTCAAAGACTTGCACTGCCTGACAGAATCTAAATTGCAACTATCTAGTATTCATAGTTTTCTCATTCTTCAGTGCTAGGCTCTTCCCATGAAATGTACCCAGCACCTAAAAATCAGAGAGCTGAAGGTGACATCGGAATGTCCCTGAAGTAACGTTAGCCTTCCAGGTGGACCTTCAAGGCTCTCAAGGTCTCTAACTTCCCAGGATGTTGGGTACACTACCAGAAACCACCTCCTACTTGCACCCCAAACTCCAAGACACCAGTTCTGACTTTGGAAGGACCAGTTACCCAATCTATGATGACAGCCTTTCTAGTGTAGGCATTAGTTATTAGTTTTCAGTCTGTCCTTTAGTTGTAGTATTAGACCAATGATAAATTATTTTGATAATGTATATTATTTTGTATACAGTGTAATGTAAATTATTTTGTATAGTGTAATGTATATTATTTTGTATACAGTGTAATGTATATTATTTTGTATACAGTGTAATGTAAATTATTTTGTATACAGTGTGAAAATTAGAGAAAAGTAGGTAAAAGGTATGCAAGTTCTCCAGATTTCTTTAAAGAAAAAAATCCTCCATATTGATCTTAAAGGCCATGTGTGAATTGAAAGTGCCCATCAGTACCCAGGTCTCCAATCTCTAGTCCCTGGCCAGTGACACCTCTCTTCTTTCCTCTTTCCCAGTCCTTCTAAAACAAATAGACCTATACATGGACACATGATGGCACTAGACTGCTCATCAAGTATCTGTTCATATCACCAGATCCCACTGATAGCCCCTCCTTGGCCACTGCTGGGAGGCGCAGGTGCACAAAATGGTACGCAGTCCACCACTGAGAGGACAGAAACAGGAAACACCTACATACTATCTATGGAAGTTTTCAAGCAACATGAAGTTGAGTATTGTGACAGATGCTATATTAACTTCACAGGCTGAAGTATCTACTAGTTGACCCTTTACACAAAAACATTTACAGAAAGTTTGCCAATTCCTGGACTAGAGTATTTTTAAGCTTCCTTCCAGTTTTGATTTGGGGCCATTTGGGCAGGGAACTTCAGGGGTTTGAACTCTGGGGAGACTCAGCCTACACTAAGAAGGGACATAAAAGGACAATGGGCAGCACAGGACTTTCTGATGTGTGAAATACAGGGCAGAAATGTCACTGCACAGGTCTGAGTGTAAGGTTGTCTCCACCTTACTGTCTGCCTGCTGACTAAGCCAGGCTCAGAGACAGTGTGGCAAATGACAAATTCATTCCAGTCATGTAACTGCTCTTGAGGAACCTGAATGAAATCTTAATGATGGTGTTTGCCATATCTGCTGGAAGGAGAATTGAACATTCTCTATCCTGTACCTTGAAAGCCTCTTGGGCAGTAATTTATTGACTATGAGTTGCCAGGTCTATGAAAGAGCCTGGCATGTTATTTGTAGTGAAAAAAGGAGAAAAGACTCAATGGCTGTTTTCTATAAAATTATATAAATATAATGATCAATAAGATGAACAGTAGTTATGATTCCATTAAAGTACAGAGAACACTAGGCACATGCTTGGCCTGGTGTGTCGGGAAAGCATTCTCAGTGAATTTTAAAGAATGCACTAGAATGAGGGAAGGCCAGGAAGAGAGGGAACCTGAAATTTCATGGCATATTGAAATAAATGTGATCAAACAGAACTTAAATGTCATGAAGGATGCCAATTCTTGTATACATGTGCAATACCTTGCATATTCGGGAAGTAGTAGACCTTGAATAAGTGTGTTGGGTAAATAGAAGAATGTGATTCATCTTCTTTTAAACCCACAGGAAAATCAAAACTGGAAAGAAGCTTAAAAATACTGTAGTCCAGGAATTGGCAAACTTTCTGTAAAGGGCCAAATAGTAAATATTTCAGCCTGTGAAGGTTATAGGGTATCTGTCACAGCTATTCGACTCCTCTATGTTGCATGAAAACTTCCATAGACAGTAAGTAAACAGGTTGGTTGAGTTCTTTTTTATTTTTATTTGGTTTTATATTCTATCTTATTGCAATTTTTAAAAATTTTTTTAGCAGTACATGTTTGCAGTACAAAATGATTACATTCATCATGGTGTGTTCTAATTAACTTTAGGTTAAGTGTTCATAAAACTTTATTTACAAAAACAGGTAATGAGCCAGACTTGCCTCAAGAACTACGGTTTAACCACCATTGCTTTAGTCCAACATCTTCATCTTATAGCTGAAGGTCATAGAAAAGATCTGGTTGCCAGGTTTGCATAGCTCATTGGTGGCAGAACCTACACTATATATGAACCTTCCAGTTTAAGCATTTGGGTAGAGAATAAGTAGCATAAACATCTAGGGACAAGAAAGAACATGGTAGGCCCCAGAAAACAATCTTCACAGAGGGAGCATGATTCAAATTAGATTCACAGTCTCAACGTAGTTCAAATAATGAAAAGGCAAGGTGATGCGAAAAAGAACACAAACTGGTAGTTGACTGTCTTCTCACTGATGTGTTTGCAATACATTCTCATTTTGCTTCACTGAATCTCCAAGAAGAGAGAGGCAAGGGCACCCAGAGTACAAACCAAACCACGTTCCAGGACAGCCTGCCAGACCACGGGTCAGGTTGGACACTGTGTCTCCAGAAGGTGGAGCTGGGCAGCTTAAGAATCTGAGTCTCTGGTTCCCAGAAGCAGCCACTTGGATCCATTGGCACAACCCCGTCTCCTAATTTAGGAGGGGAACCAACCTCTGATCACAATATCCTCTAGATTTCCATCAGAACACACACACTCTAGGGACTCCACATATTAGAAGCTATTGTAAGATCATTCAGGCACAACTTTTCATGTTACACACTGAGAACTGAGTTCCAGAGAAAAGCTACAATTTGCCTAAGGTCACAAAGCAGATGAATAGCCAGGGTGATTTTGGGTATGCAGTCCATCCCCATATTCTCTGTAGATGTTTCTCTGGCATCCTGTTGGAGCCACCTCCACCCCTCCTTATGCAGGCTTTCTTATCAACCTGTGGTGCACAGATATATAGATTGCTAGACCTTGGATGTAACAGTCTCTAACACATTTCATCATATCGACTCTCTTTCCATGAGATCACAAGTACCTCATGGTGAAAAATGGATTAGCTACATGAAGACAGAGGATTAGTATGATGATGCAGGTTCTGCTTGCCTCAGCTACTGCTCAGACACTTCCACCCCTTCATCAAGAATCCCAAGATTCACTTCGTTCCCCAACACAGCACATCAACTCTCTGAACTCTGACTAGCTCTATTTGTGTTCAAAACCGTCTGTCTTGTCTACTAGATTGAGAACTCCTTAAATGTAAGAACTGTTTTCTCTTTCATCCCTCTACTCCCAGCTCTAAATCTGGCCCACAGACAGGTGTTATTTACTGATGGATAAATTATCACATCCTTCAGAGAGTCAGGAATGCATAGCAGAGAAGTTAGGAGATTATATTAACTAGAAACAAGCAATCCTGAGTTCAAATTCTGACTCACACACTTAATTGCTATGTGACCATGAAAAGGTTATTTAATCTCTCTGAGGCTTAGCTTCCTCATGTGAGGCATTATCAGAATGAAATGAGACAATGCTGTTGAAGCAGTTGGCAGAGTCTCTGAAATTCAGTAAGCACTCTGTAAATGTCATGGAAGGGCAAGATCAGACTGCCAGTATCATGGGTTGGTCCATGGAAAAGCTGATTGGCTTACACACAACGTAGTCTCACAGTTATCTTTATTTAGGTATAAGGGGAGCCAAAGCAGATGATAAATGAAGTAAATCTAACCTAGTGAGCTGAAAAACTAGAAAAGATGTCCCCACCCATGTCCTGCAAGAAAGAACCCAGAGCATGGTCTGTCCTGCAGCCAGGCCAAGAGACTACCCCGCTTTCTCTGTAACCCAGGTCAGCCCAGTGTCATAGCCCTCCTGGCCTCCTGCTGATTGATGGAACCCAAACACTTCAGAAAGCCAACAACCCATATTCCTGTGAAGCCCCGCATACCTCAGGCTGGCCTGTGATGATGGAGAGATACATTGGGAGCTGACAAAGAAGAATACACTGTTTTCAAGAGATCAGTATATCAACACCCGTTAAAGCTGGCTGAACTCCAGCAGCCTGTGAATGCCAAAGGAAAAAAAA
>RJWM01007827.1:0-75995 GCA_004363535.1 Dasyprocta punctata | reverse complement strand
TTTTTTTTTTTTTTTTTTTTTTTTTTTTTTTTTTTTTTTGTGGCACCAGGGATCAAACTCACAACCTTGTGCCTGCCAGACAGGTACTTAAGCCACTGAGCCAAACTCTCAGCCCTAGTTTTTTGAGACAGGGTCACACTATGTAGTTCAGGCTGGCCTTGCACTCACGTTGTAGCCCAAACCAGCCTCGAACTCACAACACTCCTCCTACCTCAGCCTCCCAAGTGCTAGAATTAAAGACTTGAGCCACCACGCTCGCCTTGAACCTTTTTTATAAGTGCAGTTTTCATATGGTGTTAGTGAAATTTCAGCCAGGGCAAGGTTCTTTAAGTGCTGTGTTATGGATTACAAACTGGTGGTCAACTTAGCACCAGCTTCAGCTGGTGTTGAGTAAAGATGCTCCACCTGAAGAAAGTTGCCAGCATAAATAGGGACGTGGAGAAGAAGAGCCAGGCATTGTGGGTTCTTCCAAGTGTTGCTGTTCGAGCCGCTGGTTCTCCTGGAGGTGCTTGTCATGCTGGCTTCGCCAATATGGACTCGGCCATTATCGTCAGAGGAGCTCGGGACCTCATCGGTGAGAGTGGCTGTGGTTCACATTGCGGGAGCTCCGCTCCTCATATTGTGCATCGCTTCCTGGCTCCGGAGGGGAGGCTATGTGCTGGAGAAGCTGGTCACGCTGGGCTTCCTGACCTGTGCTCAACTGTTCTCCATCATCGGAGGAGCGTGGGACCTCGTCGCCATTGGGGATGGCTGTGGTGCTCTTCAGGGCAGCCCCGCTTCTTCTTTTGAGCGTGACTTCTCGGCTCCCACATAGAACCCTCAACCCACTGCATGGCTCCTTCACCCTGCTGGCATAGACTTTCTAGCTCCACTGCTGACCTGTGGCCTTCCCAGCACAGAACCGTAAATAGTCTGGCGTGAGCCCTTATTGTGGTCTCTTAGATTCCCAGTTGGTACTGTGGGAGGCACTGTCATGTGTTTTGAGTCTCTAGCGGGACTCTTACATGATATTGCTGTGGGATCCAGGCCCTCAGCTATCCTGGGTCTTAGTGTTGTGGACAGATTCTCCTGCACTTTCTTGTGTATACTTTTGGGTGACTATTATAAAATAATATTACAAACCCTGTGTCTTGTAGCAGTTGTTTTCTCCATGTAACCCCTGACTACAACATGCTGTGATTTCTCCAAATTGATAGATTCTGTTTGATACCAAAACAGTGCTGGATGGAATGAAAAGATCAATAGGAAGGGCATTTATACAAAGGAAGATTTCTGATTCAATTTTTGTTAGGATGGATAGACTCATTGTGGGCTCAAGATATTATAGTTATGCTAGAATTTTTTCATGCCCCTAGTATATCCATTTTAGGCTGTCATTTCCACTTCTCCTTGCAACGTGAGAAATTGACATTCCTGGGCTTTGACAAAATCTTTCTGGGTATCCTTTGGTGACTTGTACAAACCACTGGATGTCAGAATGAGTTCTAAAATAAGTGGGTGCAATGTTCTTGAAAATAAGCTCTTACCCTTCTGTAGGCATAGTATTCTGGAAATAAGAGCACTGCTAGTATGTAAAAAAATTGGTTGTCTCATTACAATTATGTCAGTCTCTTCTTTCTTGAAGTACTTGAAACCTAGCAATTCTAGTCAGTGGCTCTGTTGAGCTGCTTTTCTTTCTCTGCATTCCTCTTAAGTAGACTTTAGTGAAGAAGTAAAGCAGCAGGACATGGGAAAAGCTGGGGATGAGGTCCAAAAACTGAATGCTTGGATCCCAGAATGAAGGTAGCGTACAGGCCCTGTTTGGTAAAGGTACCCAATTTTCCAGATGGAAACACTAGAAAACCTGTTTCTCTTTTTAAAAGGAAGGAAGGATAGAAGGGAGAGAGGAAGAGAGAGAAGGAAGGAAAAAAGGAAGGAAAGGGAGAGAGGGAAAGAGCAAAAGAAGGAGGGAGGGAAGGAAGGAAGAAATAAGGAAGGAAGGAAGGCAGGAAAAGAAAAGAAAGAAAGAAAGAGAGAGAGAGAGAGAGAGAGAGAGAGAGAGAGAGAGAGAGAGAGAGAGAAAGGAAGGAAGAAAGAAAGAAAGAAAGAAAGAAAGAAAGAAAGAAAGAAAGAAAGAAAGAAAGAAAAAGAGATAGAAAGCAGGGAGAAATCTCAGTGTATTTGGGGAGAGGCTTTGGGAAATTGAAGAGGAAACTTTGAAGCTCTAAATGGTCCTTTGCGGAGGCAGATTGGCTCTGAAGCTGTTGTTTTGAAGAAATATTCAGTGAGACAGCAGAGACAAAATTGTGGCTGTGACTTTTTTACTTTCCAGTTTGACAAACAAAGTATAAGGAGTGTCCTCTCCTAGCCCAGAAAGGAAGGGGTCACAGCTGTCTCCCAGCTGTCCCATCAGTGCCCAGTCAGGCTGCAGGGAGCCAACTGAGTGTGGAAAAAAATACTGATCCTAGGCCTCAGGCAGGTCCAACTCTTTCTTCTGAGCCCTGCTTATCTTTTAGCCAGTCTGAACTGGTTTTCCCTAAAGGACCGGCTCTAATAACATGCTGCTCTATTGTTTACCATTTTTGGGTAGAGGGCAAACCAAATGATGAAGGCTCTTTTCTTAAACATCTAAGCAGGAACACACGAACACCACACACAGAGACATACTGAGCACCTTCCACGCCGTGTGCCTTAGTCCCCCATAATCAGAATGTTAATGAATTTACAGACCAGAGACAGACAGACGCAGAGACAGGGACTTCTTCTTTGCATATGTGCATCAATGCTTAGGTTTACATTCCAGTGCAATGCTTCTGTTCTGATTTATTGTGCACCCAACATTAACACTGATCCAAATAAGGGCAAAATATTTACTTACAGCCCTGCTTCCACATTGAATCAAGCTGTTTCACTTTGTACTGCTTCTCAGCTGACCCATCCCCAGGTTGGCACCCTTTAATCTGCTTTTTCCTTGAATTTAGAGCAGCACTGCTATAACGAACATTACTGATTTATTAACAGCTTTTCAAAACCCAAAAAAAAAAAAAAATGAGCCACAGCATTAAATTCAATGGGAAAATGTAGTAAGAATATAGCAAATGAGGAAAACTGAAAACTGCATCTTAGAATCAAGGGAACATCTGATTTGCATCTCATCAGAGATACTGTTTTCTTTTATTCAGTTTTTCTTTTCTTTTCTTTCTGTTTTGTTTTGTTTGACACTGGGGAATTGAACCCTGGGCCTTCACAATGAGCTACATCCACGAATGTTTTTTTTTTTTCATCTTGCTAAGTCACTGAGTAGCACAAGCTAGGCTTTAACTTCAAATCCTACTGTCTCAGCCTCCTAGATTGCTGGGGTTATAGGTATACACTACCATACCTGGCTTCTTGGTTGTTTATGTTATTATAAGCACTGTATAAGGCAGTACCTAGTCTTTATATTTGTAATTTTTATATCATATTTCTTCAGCAAATAACATCTCCTTGTCATTCTGCTTTGGGAAATGTAAGCCTCTTCCTAGTGGTGTGCCTGAGCCACCTTGTACATCTCTCAGAGAGTATGTGTATCTCTCCTCTGTTCTGAGTTCAGTGACTTCAAATTGGTAAGAAAATTGGCAAATGTTACAGATTTGCCATCACCTCATTGCTTGTTTCTAAAATTTTTGCTATTACAAATGATACCAAAATGAACATTTTTGACTATGTTTTCTTATTTTCCCCATTTTGGAACCTGGAAGAATTTCACCATGGGAATAATGATAATGAACGAATAATAAACAAAAGCTAATACCCCTTGAGTACTACCCTATGCCTAATTTAATCCTCAAAACAAGTCCCAAACTATGGGTTATTACTGTAACTTCATTTTACAGATGAGAAACTTGAGTCCAAGTGTCACTGGGCCAAGTCAGGGAGTGGCCTGAAGTCATTCTACTAGTAAGTGGCAGGACCAGGGTCTGAACAAAGATGTTCTCCACCCCAAGGTTTATCTTCTGACCACAGTGCAACTGTGTAGACCCTCAGCTCTGAGCCTCAACAGAGCATTCCTGGAAGCCCCAGGCTATTAAGACCCACCCTTCCCTCTCATCAGCCCAAGAATCCCCGTATTCTTCCTGGCCACCTTGGAGCTTGGCAGTCCTGATGCCACTAGTGCTAGTCCCACTTAATTGGTCCATTTACCTTGCACCTTGTAGTTTCAGCTATCAGTGTATCAGTCAGTTTTTCCACTACTGTAATAAAATTCCCAAACTAGGCAAACTTTATTTTTTAGTAAAGAAGAAAGAGGTTCATACAGTTCACAGTTTCAGAGCATGAAAGTCCATGCAGCATGGCACAGGCTCTTCCAAGCCCCCACTCTACTGTGCCAGCTCCTGCTTGAGGAGAGGGAGGAAGCACACAGAGGGAGAAATCGCATCATCGAACAGGAAGCCGGAGAAGCTGGGCTCCCACACTCCCCTCCTAGGGCCTACTTCCTGTTCCCCGAAAGCCTTTCCTAGCTATAACTCTGAAAGCTTCCACACCACCTCCCGTTGCAATTACGGGGAATAATTTTCTAACTTTTGGGGAAACACAAAGGACGTCAAAACCATAGCAGTCAGCAACTGGGTGGCAGTTCATCCTGCTCAGATATCCTCAGTACTGCTTCATTGGTTCTTCTTTTCGGCTGCCTCGCTGTCCTTCATGAGATTCTGTGTCTGCCTCAGCCTCAGCAATGTCACTTCCAGCTTCTCATTCCTGCCTCCCTCACCCCTTGTCTTCTGTTCCTTAACCTGAGATACGGCAGCGGCTGCTTCTGCAGGAGACCACCAGGAAGTCCACTGATCAATCGAAGCTGACCAGATCTGCTGTTCAGAGGGCGGGCACCACCTGAACAGTTTAACCATGTCCTCACCAGGTGGTGTGTGGAGGGAGCATCTTTAAGAGGTGTTAGGGTCTGCACTAGGTGATTTGGAAGACAGGGAAGTGGTGAAGTTTGAGAAAAGTTTATGATATAATAATTTTTACTGGTGGTCACGGTAAGGTGAGTGGACCAAAGTAATTCTTGATGAGCAAGCTGTCATCTTCATTAACAAGCCATTATGTCAATTCAGGGTCTCATCTTACAAGTATTTCCTAGAGCAATTGACAAAACTACTTTTGTTTGTTCAGAAAGAGAAGGAAATGCTTAGTCCCAGCGTTGTTTATCACAGAGAGAAAAGTACGATACTTTCGGTGCTCAGGAGGAGGGAACTCTCTCCACCATTGCTCATGAGTTCCCAGAAAGGAGGCTTTGATTCCTTTATTTCTCACAAGGACACTCATGTCACAGCTCGTTTATTCAGCTCAGCCACTCCACTTCTCATGAGACCCTCATGAGAGAAGCTGGACTCCGGGCCCACAAAAGGTGATGATGATAACACAAGGCCTATACTCAGGCATCTCTCCCTCCTGCAGTGTACTGATCCTGTGGGTCTAGACCTATTCTATGCTGTTTGGGCTCGCTTCCTGGGAGGACTGATACCCAGGACGCTGACACAAAGCTTTGTTAAACAATCTCAGAGCTGTTCAGTATGTCTAGTCACATCTTGTGCTTTAAGCCAACTGGGAGGCTATAGTTATCAGAACCCTGCTAGACCACCAGCCTCTCGGGATCTACCATTGCCTGCACACACCTGATCTTTCAGTTCTGTCTGTTTCGCCAAATGTACGAGGCAGTTTTCTTCTTCCGAAGTTTGACCATAGGATAATTTCCAGAAGTAAAACCAAAGAATAATAGGAATTGAACATTTTCCTGGCCCTTGATTTACAGTGCCTGTAGAAAGTGTATATTACCAGTCAACAATGAAAGAAATTACTATTTTTCACTATGATATGGCTAACACTTGATTCATGATTCCAAATGAATCTGATGTATTAATATCTTTGTAATTTATTTGTAATATTTTTTCTCATATTTAAATTTCCACTTTGACTGTTAAGAAGATTTGGAATTCAAATGCATAGTTTTTGCAAGAATCATTAGAACTATGAGATAAGCAGTAAGAAAATTTCAGAGGCATCAAAGTTGTTACCCAGGAATAACCAGCTATTATCTGCTAACAATTTGATATATATTGATAGATATTTAAGATTTTTTTCTAGAAACAGACTTTTTTCAATAAAAACAGGACCAACCTATTTTAAAACCTGCTTTTTTCTCACTCGCCCACGTAATTTGAAAATTTTTACACGAAATGATTTGTACTCCTACTACCAGTCATACTGATATGAGACATCAGAAATAAAGATTAGGAACACTCACTATGGATCCAACTAATGGGTTTCAAAGCCTGATCAAATGCCAGGTTCGCCATGTAGTAACTGTGTGACTTTGGGCAAATGACTGAATCCCCGTGGCTTATTTCACTCATCTGTGAGACAGACATCATATTATTGCCTTATAGGGTTATAAATATTAAGTAATTTAAAATTTGTAAGTCTTAGTTTGACATACGGGATGCACCATGTAAGTGTTTACTAGAAACAGTATTGAGTGTACTATTATTTAATGAAACCCATATTACTAAACTGGCTTTCTTTTTTCTGTTATACAAACAATGCTCTGCTTTGAACATTTCTTAAAGTAAATTCTTTAATACTAAATTGGAAAACGCATATAACACTTAAGGCTTTTATTGCATATTTGTCAAGTTTTCCTCCAAACACTATTCCGTATGCAGTATAAGAGAGTGCTGTTTCTTCCTTGATGTCAGCAACTAATTTCCTTTAGGCCCTTTGCCCGCCTGAGACAGGTGAATGGTAGGAGGTAAATATGATCTGATCAAAGAACCAGAGGCACAATTTCCTATGGCATCCTTGTTCTCCTCACCATAATGTCATTATCTGGACTAAGACTCTCTTTACCAGGGAACATTAGCCACTTAGGTACTATTCTAAAGTGAGAAATAATAACTGGTAATATTGTATTTAAGGTTATCATTAACTTGAGCTAAATTACACTGAGACATCTTCAGAAATAAATGGAAGATTAGAGGCAATAACAATCTAATTAATTACAGCCACACATGAGCACAAGGGGCACTGGACAGGTTTTATCATAACAGGCGTGCAGGCTGTGCTGCAGATTAGCTGCCTTAAATGAAGGCTTCTTGAGTGCAGCAGCTGTGGTCTGTGTCATCTCAGTTATTGAGTCTGTGGCTAAATCACATTCACCATGATATTTTATTGCTTGTCCAATTTAACATGGAGAAACTCATCGTGCAAAAGAATCAGATGCTGGCTGTTTTTTCGTAATTCAAGACACATCCCACAACCCATTCTTGGGTGATGTGCACTGTCCTTTCCGTTGGAGATTCTAACTGGTCACATTTTGTATCAAAAAGATTATATGATATATATAACAAAATTGTTTCATTTAGAAAAACAATCTTGATAGTTATATATATATAGTTATATATAATTATATATAGAACTCTATCTCTCTATCTATCTATATTCCTTTCTTTCTTATGTCCTTCCCTATAGAAATCTCACTTGGTGTAGTTCTAGTCACTTCTCTTGTGTGTGGTTTTTTAATACTGCCTTGACATGCACAGGCTTTAATTGTAATAGCAAAAGATCATAATAAGCCTTTGCTTTGTTGTAACTTGGTCAAGGAAAAAATAATATATATGGTATGTATAAAGTAAGAAGAAAGCCTCTTGATATTCTTTGGCCATAATCATGATTTGTCAGCTTCATTGGATTAAGAAATACCTAATGGATTAGTAAAGCACACTCCTAGGTATGTCTAGGTGGATTATGAAGGTGAAGTCTTGGACATCGTGTATGCTAGGCACTATTCCCTGCTCTGCTGTGCCCTGGGCCACCATTTGCTCTGCCATCCCCTCCACCATGATGTTCCTGTCTGGGAGTCAGTGACTATGGACTGAATCCCCCCAAATTCCAAGCTAAAATAAATCCTTCCTCCTTCAAACTGTGTATGTGTCTGGTATTGTGTCCAGCAATGGGAAAGCTGAGTAGTACGTATTCTTTTATCTCATTGTTTCTGCACTTCCTTGAAAAAAGGAATGAAATTGTACTTACTGAATCTTTTCAATTTAAGAACTGGTTAGTTCTTGCAGCATATCATTCAGATGTCAGCTTTTTCTGTTCTGATAACCCCTGTTAAATCACATGACTATGAATGTATTAATCCCCAGGAAAAGCATTTGAACATGCAGTTCATCCTCCTGTTACTTTTAAATTGCTCGGGAAAACATTTTAAGATGGAAATTGAAGCACCTGGGCCATACGAGTAGTTGGCTCATTTGTATGCCTGATGTACTTTCTCCCCCAAACCACACAGATGGAGGGGTGACTATTGATGCTAATGCAGATGGAGGGGCGACCATAAGACACAGTAAGCGTGCCTGTCATTTATGGTGTTCAAAACTAGTATCACTCGCTCTTACTTATTATTCAAGAAACACAGATTTAGAAAACTTTTACCTGAAGTCCGAAAGAAAAGCAATGCAATAAAATGCCTTCACTTACTGAATATCAACTACAGACTAGACAAGGTAATATGACAAATGATATGTTGATAAATATATAATTGATAAATATGTCAATGGCTAATGATTATATAATGAATTACTTAATCTTAACTCACAATAGTGAAATAAGTACGTATCTGAACTTGTTAAAGCATAAACTGCACCACTGAGGTCACAAAGACCACAGGTATTTTACTGGCAGGCAGTCTCCAAGTGTATAATAGAACTTCTGAGTATCTTCCATTAGTATTGTGGACCTTCAAAAAGAGAAACATAATATGAATAATTTTATGCCTACTTCTAGATCCACACAGGCATGAGGTTTTTTTTAACAGAATATCTTGTCTGCTAATGCTTCAAAAATATTTATAGCCCCAGACCAAGGCTCTTTCCAATTTATCCTATCCAACACTGATTTTAACATGAACAGTTGCAGTTTTGCTTTAACAGTGTTGCCTCACAAGGCAATAACAATGGCTGTATTCTAGCTGGCTGATAAATGTATTTTCCTTTCATTTCTCCCACACACATATTATTTAATGTCAGTTTTCAACCAGAGTAATAAAAGCAAGCAGTTCCTTGTTTGTTCTAAGCAAATACTGTAAGATCCTGAACCTTAGCTGTGAAATGAGGTGTCATGGAGCAGTTCAGCAATCTTTGGTTCAAGTAGGCATGGCAGAGTGATTAAAGGTGCAGTCTTTGGTTGATAAGTATTCTCTGTTGGCTCACAAATCAAGTGTATATAATACCACATCATTCCCTTAGAGGAACCTTCTTATGTTCATCACTCATCTTACTCAAAGTTAAACATAGTCTGCAATATCATGCATGATGTGCCCCTGCTTTATCCTTCTAATGACATCTCCTTTGACTCTTCCCTTCACTCAATCTAGTATAACCACACAGCCCATTTTTCCACTCGTTGAGGCCTTTAGCACCATTTAGTGCTCTATTAGTTAGGGTTCTCTAGAGCAATGGAACCAATAGAAAATATATGTATAATTATGTAGGGGGATTTATTAGGTAGGCTTATAGGATTAGAAGCAGAAGAATCCACAATGGCTGTTGTAGTGAGGTTTTACAAGGGAATATATTTAGTACAGGACATACAATTTATAGGATTATTTTATATTCACCCACACACTCAAATGCAGAAGAGTGCAAGCAGTCCATCCATGCACTAGAGATCCAACGAATCTATCTGAGGACCTGGATCCCACAGCAATGTCCCACATGATTCCAGTTGAAGACCTGGAGCCCATAAGTCCAGCTGGAGGCCTAGAGCCCATGACAATGTCTCATGCAAGTCTGTACTAAGGATCTGCACTGGGAAGGCCCAGACATCAGTGGTGGAAGCTAGAAAGTCTGCGCCAGCAGGCTGGAGGAGCTGTGCCAGCAGGCTGAGGGATCTGCACTAGAGCCAGGAGGCAATGCTTAAAGTAAGGACCAGAGCTCCCCCAAAGAGAGCCGCAGCCAGCCTCAGCCACAGCAAGGACCAGAGTTCCTCCAACAATGAGAAAAGCTGAATTCATATGAGGAAAAGCAGTGCAACAAGCTTCTCCAGGAAAATCAGCAGCACACCATCATCCCCTCTAGTTTTTTCTATGCTTCTAGCAACAATCCTCAGGTGGGCCTTCTATACCCAGAACCACATTGATTCAGTTCAGCTGGGTGTTACAAGTCAACAATTAGTTAATCCAGCACAATTGTCTGTGCACTAGAGACCTGGGTGATCTAGTAGATTCTCAGCCCAAGAAGATGAGAGCCACAGGACAAGAAAGGTCAAGGATGCAGCACTAGTCCAAGCTCAAAGGCATAGAAGCTCATCACAGAGTCGCTGATGGGAATCTGCATTGGAAGACTAAAAAAACTGGAGTCCAAAATGTCCAAAGGTGATGGCAAAAACTGGAGTCATCCAATATGGATCACTTCTTCTTTCACCTTTTATCCTGTCCAGGCAATAAGCCTTTGGTTGGTGCCACCACATCCAAGACAGGTCTTCCCCTCTCAGTTTGTTGGGCTATGTCAGTCATACACCGGCACAAACAGAACTGTGCTCCACTAGTCTGCCTGGTGTTTCTACACTATTCAAATTGACATACCATGTTCCATAGTTGCAAGGTTCTTTGAAGGTGCTATTTCCTCTTCAGGGAGGGCTCTGCTTAAATAACTCACTGCCTATCTGTATTACTCAAAAGCTACCTTCTATTCTGGTTATCTATGACTATGTAATGAGCTGCCTCAAATATCAATGGTTTAAATAACAATTTATTGTTAGACCTTATGTTTCTGTGAGTCAGGAAACCAGACCAGACACAGAGAAAATAGCTTATCTGTGTCTGGTACCTCAGCTGGGATGATGTGAACTGAAATTGAGAATCAGTCTCTTCCTCTCCTCTCCCTCTCCTTCTCCCTCCCCTTGCCCCTCTCCTTCCCTCTTTCCCTCTCTGTCTCCTCTGCTTCTCCCTGTCTCTCTCTCTTCCTCCACTTATTGCTGCCTAAATCTTGGGCTTCCTTCCAGCATGTCATTCTCAGTCATAGTAGTAAAATTTCTTTTATGGTAGCTCAGAATTCCAAGAAACCAACTCAGAAGTTTTAAATTCTCTTAAACCTCGACCTGCAATTACTTATAGCATAATTTTTGTCGAATTTAAATAGATTCCTTTTTAAAATAAGAACATTAAAGAACCTATGCTATCTTTAACCCACCACGCGTCCCAGTAAGGTCTTGCCTATCCTATGTAAAAAGCACCATTTGTCTAATGTTTTCTATTCCCTATATTTTGCCTTATTTTTCTCTATAATAATGTAATCACTTGACATATTTTTTATCTTCCACATTTAGTTTATTGTCTGCACGCCTCACTCAGATGTAAATTCTATGAATCTAGGGACTTTATTATATTTACTTCTGTATCTCAACAGCAAGAATGATGCATGACACATAGTAGGGCCTCCATAAATAATTATTGAAGGAACAAATGAGTGAATGAATTGGGTAAGTTAACTAGTATGACCTTCAGTTTCTTCCTCTGCAAAAGGAGGGTAAAACCACCTTCATTCTAGGCCCTTTATGATGACTACATGAGATCAAGTTTTTAAAATACTTAGTATAGAACCTGGCAAATAACTAGTAGCTATTAATTTGAGTATCTACTAGATCCACTTATGTGGACTTCAGAAAGTTCATGGAATAGATTCAGGCCCTGTCTTCTTGGACACCTCTTAATTTTCTGACACCAGAAGGAAAAGAATAACTTGAAGCTATCAGAGGCTTTTTTACCTAGTAAGGGAGGGCAAAGGTTTGATGGAAGGTGGAGGAGTTACCTTTTGAAGTGAACATCTTTACTACAATTGGTATCCTGATGGATCACTGTTTATGTTTCACTAAGCAGGGAAACCTCATTTGAGTGCTATCATTTGCTCCCTGGGTATAAAAAGTAATCCAGTCTTTTATCTCTTCCCAGAAAAACCTTCCTAATTTGTTCATTTGAAGATTAAAGCAATGCTTCACCTCCACTCAGCTAAGACATCATGGTTTTTTTGTTTGTTTGTTTGCTTTTATTTTTTCTCTTAGAGACATTAGACATCCTTCCTGGTTCTATTTCTACATCTGTTTTTGATTCTTGCTCTTCATAGTGTTATTGAGAATCAACCTAAGACATCATTGCGGGGTAAAAGGTCTAGGATTCCCAAAGAAGCAAACGAAGAAAGCAGGAAGAGCACAGAACTGTGATGACACTAAGAGCAGGTGTCACCTGACTCAGATAGCTGGTTAAACGTGCCCCAGAGTGTCTTGTGGCCTGTAGAAGTCCAGAGCCGTCCTCACCACTTGCCAATCGATAAAAGTTCTTTGATGCATACTGTCTTGTGCCTCTGTAAGCCCTGGTATTTTTTCTGTGCTAGCAATCTTTCTATTCCACACTATGTGGTCAGTTTTTCCATGAATTTTCATTTAAAACATTATATTTTTCTTAAATGTTCTGTGGCTTTGGCTAACCTGTTAAATTGGGGTAGTAAATGAGGTAGAAGAGGCCTTTCCTTCTTTCCTTTTTTTTAATTCATTTTTTACAGTACTGGATATTGAACCCAAGGCCTTCATACTGAGGTACATCTTTTTTCCTTTGTTATTTTGAGATAGATATATAATTATACAACTACTTTTATTTTGAGATATGTATTTTTTTCTTGAACATTTTTTCTTTGCTCAGGCTCTCATCTTTACCTCATGAATTCTAAAACTTCCCTGTTGACTATATATATATATATATATATATACACATATATATACACATATAAATTTTCATTTATACATATATATCTTGAAAGAGCTACCACTGACTTTATTCACATTTACCCCCAAGGAGTTAATTTATATTCACCTACTGCTTCCATTATGACCTGCAGGGATGAAAGAACACAAAACAATTACAAATCGATTATGTCACATTGAGTATTCAAGGGGCCATAAATCTGAGAGCTGCTTTACTCAGAGAAACAGTAAATTTGACGACTTTCTTAATATTCCGAAGCCAGGCATCAGTTCCAGTCAGAATTTGCACATTCTAGTGATGATGACTTCCTTTGTGTGTTTTATAATAGGAATTGTGAAATACAAAGGCCACATGTCTACCTTATTGTGTTATTATTAAATAATCATATTAGTATCATCTGTCCCATCCTATTAGGCATTCTTATTCTGGAGGCTGTTAGTGTTGCAAGGATTTTGAAGTGTTTTCCAAGAAGAGTCCCCAGTCCTATTTCAAAATGCCAAAATCCACTGCTACATCTAGCAGCTATTCTTTATAATGTACCTCCATAAAGTTTCTTCCAAGAAAATGCCAATAAACCCATCTAACTGCTCCCGATCCTATTATCATGCCTCCCGGAATATATCCCAGGGCAATGACACTGTGCCAAGTGTTACACAAAGGTTTTATAGCTTGAAAAAACCTTTCAAACATTTGACATGTCATGTGCTAGACACAGGAGTGTTGATATTAGTGTTGGTAATGAGGCCTTCAAATCTTCATTAGTGTTTAAGAGTTAATGAACACATAAAATTAATAGGCTTCTATTTCACCTTCTCACACTCCCTTATCAGATGCTGTATCTTTTCAAGAACATTTTCCTTGGCTCAGGCGCCTCTCTTTACCTCATGAATTCACAGGACCCCAGACTCAGCATCTGAGCATTATAGGGCTGAGCTTCTCTTACTTTGCTGCCAATCCCATCATTCCAAGATACCTTTACCTAGAAAGGTCAATTTCATTATCACTCACCCATGCTCTACCTTAGTTTGGAAAAGAAATGGCACAAGGCATTTTGTCTACATAAGTACCCAATTCTGCAAAAAAAATTGCAGGAAAGGGCCACCTTAGTAGAGATAGCCACCCCATCGGGGCCTCAGTTGACACTAGATCATACAAGACAGTTGTCAGAGATTTGGGGATTCAGTAGCAAAGGCCTGAGTTTGAGCACCAGGGTCAAGAGCTAAAACATGGGATACCAATGGGGATCTAGATAGCTATATCCTGTGAAGAGGACATCAAAAATTAGAAGGAACCAACCAAGAGAGAGGAAACAAATCTGGAATTAATGTCTTTGCACAGTCCATTTGGCAGTAAGGAACAGTAAAAACAAAACAAAATGAAATGAAAACCATTGAGCTTAACCAAGCCTAGGGATAACAAGTTGGCTTTGGAGCCACAATCTGAAGCTACCAGTCACATGCAGAGTAGTATATCCCACACCTCTACCAAGGTGGCCCTCTTCAGAGTCCTCAATATAAGGCCACCTTTCTTCATGGAGCTTCTTTCTGAAAGTTAAGAAATGTGAATTCCTGAAACCTTCCTTCTCTTATTTACTGTGGACAAGCCAAGGTTATCACTTCCTTCTCTTTCCTCTAAGTGCCACTGTCAGTTTATAAAGTAGTGGTCCTGATACTTACCCAATGGTGGAGTCAGATGTCCTTCCTGCCACTCAAATAAGCAAATGAACATGGGATTCTTGACTGAAGCTCAAAAGAAGTTGGATTAGGTTCCTGAGGAGTTATTTTATAAGAAAACTATGCAACTGCAATCAAGTATTGATACCATATTTATCAGGCTTTTTCAATTGCTGCTTTATTGCCAGCATGAATAGAAAATTACGTAAGGGCTTCAATAAAGTTTGTAAGTTCTTAAAAATATACCTACAAGTTCTTTATGTGATTAGCATTAATGAGAAAATTTCAGGATTTTCCCTCCTGCAAATATGAATAAGCCTATAAGGCATCTCATTAACTGTCCTTAAGACAGTACTTTAATGTCCATTAAGTGCTGTGAAAAGAAAAAGGTCATTAATATTATGATGTTATCAGACACCCATTTCACAAGACCAATAGCTTCACCACTTCTGAAAGAATATTTCTTCCATCACAAAGAGAATGCCTTGGTCCCTGTCACCTGCTATGATATCCATTTATCTAAGAATCTTGCTGACATTTTGATGCATTTTGGTCAGAGTGAAAATAGGGTAGATTTTTTAAAAGGGTCAATTCCATTAATACTGGAACTGCCACCATAGCTATTAACTCAAGAACAATTTTATTGAAATGAAATGCAAGACTACCAGGCCTGCCTAAATTATGACTACAGGAGTTTGATTTAAGAGAGGAAATAAGACTGATATTTTTTGAAACCTTATTGTATGTTTATGTAACTTAATCCCCACAGCTTCTTTATGAAGTGGGCATTCTTGCCACTAGTTAATAGATAAAGGAATAGAGGTTCATGGAAAGTTTATAACTGGTTTAAGGGGCCATTACTACTGCATTGCTGATTCGGTATTTCATTCTGCCTCCTTTCTGTGAAGTAGTTTATTTATAAAAAACAAAAGCCAACCAACAAACCATAACTGCTGCCAGCTCCACATTCACCAGTCACACCCAGATTCCAATGCAGTGTGTGTATCTGTGCTTTACTGTAGGTGACCACTGTAGCTCCAAACGTAGCAAAAAGCCTGGGCCTCCTTTCAAGCCACCCCCAAAGCACAAGGTAATATCCATGTGCATATTTCACAGAATGGAATAACTCGTTCTGTCTTCAAGGATGATGTACCAAGCAAAGCTCTGGAAATTTTCATTTATACTCCGTAAACAGCCAGATATTTAAGTCCCAGGAAAGTTTAAATATGTGACAATTTTTATTTTTAGAAGAACAATTTGAAACGTAGACTAATCGCAACCCTTGATAAACTGAGAAGATCATTCTACCCATGCCCATGTCTTGAATTAGTGATTTGGTCACAGGGGTGGTATATGAGCTGGGAGTATGAGCTTGATCTAAGTAAGAGAAGGTTACTCAAGAGACAATTTGGTTTTCTTGGATCAAGAAGTCCCTGAGGGAAAACACACTCCTTCTTTGTTGAAATAATGCCTGGATGAATTAACTCGAGGGTAGGAGCTGCATCTTCAAAGCTTGAATAGGAATAGTAGTATTTAACCTGAGACTTGGGGTAAGATTTGTGTTTTTCTTCAAAGAAAGAAAGAATAGTAAGGTGGAGGAGAGGGGAAAGAAGGAACAGCAAGTTCAAGCCCAGCCCAAGCATGTTAGTAATATATAATTAAATAGACAGATAGATAGATAGACTCATAGATTTTATATATAATTAAATGTAAGGAGGAAAGAGTTTATTTTATTTATGTAATAATCATCTGTTACAGGCCCACATGCCTTGTTTCACTGTAGTTACAAGCATTACATTTTCCCCACTGGAGGTTAGGTTGCCTCCTCCTCAACTAATGGCTTAGTGTTGTATCATCACATACCAGATGATGCATTTGGCTGCACTGGTTGCTCTGTAATTTTCTTATGTGTATTTAGGCTAAAAGAAATACCTAACTAGTCCATTTATTAAGTAGTGAATCTAACAAGTGACCATTTGAAACAAGCCATTTGAAAAATGTATACACATAAATGTAACAGAAGATTAAAACTTGATCATCAGTAATCATACTTAATAATGGGATATGTGTGCCTGTTGGGGACTGAAAAGCTTCTCAAACCCTGAAGTTGTATTGGGCCCCAAGATGCATACTTCTATAAAACATAAAAGGAACTGCCAGAAATCTAGTTTCAAAGAGATCCCATGACATTAGAAGGTCACGTAAGTTACTTCCACCTAGTATTTTCCAAGGTATCTAGCAGATACCAAACTGCTCTGTTTTTGCCTTGAAAACATCTGTGGAGCCCTGGTATAATTTTGTGTCTGTAGTCTGGAGCTATCGCCCTGGCTTCATGTGTTAGGAGCCCCTGACTTACATAAGTGCACTTACACTCTTGCTTTTCAAAGCTGTTTTTGTCTTCAGAGTTACATATTTTTAAAACAACCTGGTCCCCAAATGTGTACCAACTAATTCAATTTCCTTCATATAGGGAATCAGAATCCATCCCACCATGAGAGGAGAAGTTACTCGTTCTGGGCTTGTTACAGTTAATGTTTGTATTTGGCAGTAATTTAAGGTATATATTTACTATTTAAACTTTTTAAAAATGCACAGTATTTTTGCATCATGTTTTATAAACATATACAGTAATTGTGACACCACTGAAATCCAAACTATTACTAGCAACTACTTTACAAACACATATGCCAAAAATTTGGAGAGCTCACATGAAATTGAAAGATCCCTAGGTACATATGAATTGCCAAAACTGAACCAAGAACTTTTAAAAATCTGGAACAATCCCATAACAGAAGATAAAAGTAAAGCAATAATAAAGAAAAGAAAAGACTAACAACTAAAAAAGCCCAGGATCTGATGGGTTCACAACCAAATTCTACAAGAACTTCAGGAAAGATCTAACATCAGTACTCCTCAACCTCCTTAATGCAATTGAGGGGGAGGAAGTACTTCCAAAATCGTTCTCAGAAGCTAACACTGTTTGGACCCTCAAACCAGACAAGGATCCAACCAAAAAAGAGAACTTTACACCTATCTCTCTAATGAACATACCAGTAGATGTGAAAATCTTTAACAAGATAGTAACAAACAGAGTCCAACAAATCATCAAAAAGATCACACACCATGACCATGCAGGCTTCATCTCAGGGATGCAAGAATGGCTCAGTGTGCACAAATTAATAAATGCAATTCATCATTTAAACAGAAGCAAGGTCAAAAATCACAGGATCATCTTGTTAGACACAGAAAAAGTCCTTAATGAAATCCCACATCCACTTACAGTTAAAAACCCAGAAGAAAAGAGTTACAGAGAGACCTTATCTTAATCTGAAAAAAGTCATTTATGACCAACTTACAGCCAATATCACATTAAATGGAGAGAAACTGAAAGTCTTCCCTCTAAAATCAGGAAAAAGACAAGGATGTCCAGTATCACCTCTGCTGTTCAACATTGTTCTTGAAATATTACCCAGATCAATCAGACAAGAGAAATAAATGGGATACATATAGGAAAGAATGAAGTCGTAGCACCATATCATTATTTGCAGATAACATGGTCCTATTCTTACAAGACCCCCTAAAAAAAACTCTACCAAAAGGCTCCTACAATTAAGAGCCAAATTCAGCAACGTAGCAGGGTATAAAATAAACACACAAAAATCAATAGCATTCCTATACAGTAATAGTGAACTCACAGAAAAAAGCTAGGAAATCAATACTGTTCATAATAGCATCCAAAAAATTAGATGCTTAGGAATTAATGTAACTAAGAAAGTGAAAGACCTCTACAATGAAAATTACATCACCCTGAAAAAGCAAATCAAACACAACATCAGAAAATGGAATTATATCTCCCATACCTCAATAGGCAGAACAATATACAGTAATAAAATGGCTACACTTCCAAAACTCATATGCACATTTAATGCAATCCCAAACAAAATACCAATGCCATTTTTCACAGATCTAGAGAAAATAATACTAAAATTTATGTGGCATGAAAAGAGACCCAGAATAGCAAAAGCAATCCTTGTAACAAACACAAAGCAGGTGGCATCACAGGCCTAGACTTAAAGTTATGCTATAAACCTATGGTGATTAAAACAGCATGGTACTGGCACAAAAGCAGTCATATGGATCAAGGAAACAAAACAGAGGTGGTAGAGATAAGCCTTGGCACATGAAGCTATTTGTTTTTTATAAAGGGCACCAAAACATACACTGGAAGAAAGACAACCTCTGTAGTAAATGGTGCTGGTAAAATTGAATATCCACGTGCAGAAGATTGTGCTAAACTAAAATCAAAATGGATCAAAGATCTAAATGTTAAAATGGAAACAATTATTCTTCTGGAAGATGAAATAGATACAACTCTTGAAATTGACATTGGTGTAGGGAGAGACTTTCTGAACAGAACCCAAATGGCACAAGAAATAATACCAAGAATCAGCAAATGGGATCGTATCAAATTAACAATCTTATTCATAGGAAAGAAAACAACCAACAGAGTGAAGAGACAACCTACAGAATGGTAAAAAAAAATTTGCCAGCTATTTCTAGGGCACAGGACTATCTAGAATATATTAAGAATATATACAGAATTTTTAAAAAATTGGACACACACACACACACACACGGGTGTGCACCAGCACAAACACTTGTGACCCTTTGCCTCACTGTCAGTGGCCTGATTATGATGCAACTGTAGTCTAGCAGGTTGGTACAGCTGTGGGAAGCTGAATAAAGAGACACAAGGGATCCTTGCTTTATTTCTCACAATTAAATTCGAATCTACAATCAACTAAAAAATTTAATAATTAAAAAATAGAAATTAAAACCATTTATTTGGAGGATTTTTTGAAGATGTGTTTATGTTAGTAAGTACACCACTTTCCCATTTTCCATTCCTGAATACTTACTGGCAAAACAAAGAAATGCTAATAGACTTTTAAAATTTTTTAATTGCTAAATTTTCTTTACAAGCACCTTCCCTAATAATTTTATTAATGTTGGTAAACTTTATGTGAGAGTCTTAGTTCCTTAAAGATATGGAATATTATAATTAGGAAAAGAATGAAAGAGAAGAAGAAGAGGAGGAGGACAAAGAAGTCATATTAGCACATTTTTCTAAGTACCTGCTAATTTTTTAATTTTCTTACATTGCTTTCAAACAGTATTTTAGGCAATACAAAATGATAATACTGGGCATTCTTGTCTAATTATTGATTCTAATTATAATGATTTTATTATTTCATTTATGCTATTTAGATTTTATTTGCTCTTGAGTATTTTAACTGGTTCCCAGCCATCACCATTTTATTTAGTATTGTTTTCAATATCTCTAAATAGGACCATGTGAAAATTTTCTACACCCTTGGAAAAAGCTCTGATCATAATTTTTGTGTGCACTGCCAGAGTTTTTGCCAATATTTTATATTTTATTTAGAACATTTGCATCTATATTCCTAAATAAGATTAGTGTATACTTTCCTTTTGTGTGGTGTTTTTTTTTTTTTTTTTGCTGTACTTTTTCAAGTTTTGCTGTCACATTTATGCTTCATCATGAACTTAATTGGTGAGTTGTTTAGCTATCCCTATGGTCTGGAACGGTTGAAGTAACATCATAATTATCCATTCTGTAAAGGTTAGACAAATCTCAGCTGTGAATCCATCTGGTCCTACTGGCCTTTTCAGTACTAGATCTAATCACCTTCCCAGGCTTGTCTACAATTTGTTGTTTTATTTGAGTTTTCTTCTTATTTTTAGATAAGTTTGAGTAATTTACATTTTGCTAAAAACTCATTTCCTTTTGGGAAACAATTTACACATAATAACCTTTTAATGTTTCCTGCATCTATGATTGTTCTTTCTTTTCATCTATAATCAGACTGGTGGGTATTGGTCTATTTTATTTTGTTTTCAAAACACTAACTCCTGAATTTACTGTTTTAAATATGTGTTTGTCTTCCATTTTGTTGCTACAAGTTTTTATCTTTATTAATTCTTCTTCATACTTTCTTCTGATTTGTTGTATTGTTCTAGTTCCTTGAAATGATTATTAAGTTTGTCTATTTTTAGTTTTTATACTGTAGTAATAAAGAAATTTAAGACTACACACTTTCCAAAGATTAGAATTCTCACTCAAACCCATAGGCTTTGATGAGAAGCATTCTTTTTGTTGTTTTCTAGATTGTTTGAAATTTCCCTTTTATTTCTCCTTTAACACAATGTTTTAAGAAATTTTGTTTTAAAATGAATAAGACCCTTGACCATTTTAAATTCTTTACTTCTATTTTTATTGTCTTCAATCATGTGTCTTCTAGAATTTACATAATTTAAACTTTATTAAGGATAACAGTGACTTATTATTAAACTAATTCACATAAATATTTCAAAAGACTCCTACTCATTGAGGATGATATATGTATATGAGTAGATATATATAGATATATATGTATGTAAACATGTAGTATGAATACATATACATACATAGATATATTTAAATATGTGAATTTGTATGCACCTACTCAAAGAGATTTATAAGAAATTGGCTTGAGAAATTATGGAGGTTGGGAATCTCTAGATGTGTAGTTGGCATTTGGAGACCCAGGAGAGATGATGACAACTTCCAGTCTGAGTACAGAGATCTGGGAAACAAGAGAATCAATGGTGTTTTCTGCAACTAGAGCCCCAAAACCCTGAGAACCCAGAGATTTTGTGACATAAATTCCAGTACAAGTCTGAGTCCAGAGGCCAGAAGATCTATGTCCTAACTTAAAGACAGACAAAAAAGAATGAATTCTCCCTTACTCTACTTTTTGTGCTATTCAGCCCTTCAATGGATTGGAGGAGACCCACTCATGTTAGAGAGTGCATTTGGCTTTGCTCAGTCTACTGATTCACCTTTAATCACCCTAGAAATAGCCTCTCAGACACACCAGAAAAGCGTTTATCCAAATATAGTCTGGTCAAATTAAAATAAAATTAACCATCACCACCCTCAAGGTTGCAAGATGATGGTGCCACCTTCAAATGCCACATGATGAAAACAATATCCAAAGGAGGATAGGATAAAAATGTTCCCGCTTGTCCATGTCTTTTCATCAGGAAAGGAAATACATGTTCCCAGCAGTCTCCAATATCTGTCTCCTCTGATTCTACTGACCAGGACAGAGTTCTTCAGTCCTTGGCTAGGAGAGAAGCTAGGGTAGTAGATAGCTGGCATTTCCACCTCTAGAGTGGGAGCCTGAATCACCAGTAAGAATGAGAGAATAGCTATTGTGTACACAACTAAGAGTGTCTGCCAAATCTTTCTTGCTTTCCTAGTTAGACAGATACTCCTTTATTACTAATAATAAAACACCAACTCTTTCCCAGACCAGTACACTCTGTCCCTTACTTTCACATATTCTAGTAACGTAAAATTTTCAGAAAAGATCATTTTGGGAATTTTAGTGAAAGATTTTAATAAATAGAAGAATTATCACCTGACTTGAGTTGTAACGAGTTCATCTTGTCTGCTGTGTTGAGACTAAAGAGGATAGAGGGAGTAAAGGAAAAATACTAGTTACCTGAGTATGTTAATATTCCAAGACTAAGCCGGGTATGGTGGCGCATGCCTTTAATCCCAGCACTTGGGAGGCTGAGGTAGGCGGAGTGTTGTGAGTTCGAGGCCAGCTTGGGCTACAACGCGAGCGCAAGGCTGGCCTGAGCTACATAGTGTGACCCTGCCTCAAAAAACCAGGGCTGGGAGTTTGGCTCACTGGTTCAAGCGCCTGTCTGGCAGGTGTAAGGTTGTGAGTTCAATCCCCGGTGCAGCAAAATAAAAAAAAAAAAATATTCCAAGACCAAACAGAGGCTTGGAATTAAGTGGCACGGTGAAAGTGTTTGCATTTAGAACACATTCTGAAAATAAGACAATAGGATTCACTGATGGGTTGAATATGTTATGTGAGGAAAGGAAGCATTGAGTATGACCATGTTTTTGCTTGAGTCACTGGAAGAATAATGTGGCGATTCACTGGGCTGTGTAACCACTATATTAACCTGGTAGAAAGTGTGTATCAGGAGCTCTGTTTAGGTATGGAACACTTGAGGTACCTGTGAAATGTCTGAGAGAGAGAGTGGACAGTTGAGTACATGCTTAAGCCTCCTCACCAGGTAGAATTTCATACTTTCCACTGAATAAGACAGTGTGAAAGTTCATGCCCATTCTATCAGGCAAGGGATGTAAAGTTCTCTCTCCAGGCAGTCTTGAGAGGGTGCCTTCCAACAGATATGAATGTGATTTTATTTGTTAAATCTGGCCTCCTAGGACCCATCCGCTGGTCACAGTAGGTATTGTTCAGCCAGTGTTTGGTCCAATGATATGCTTACATCCCATGAGTTAGCTGAGCTAGTGAGGTCCCCCTGTTTTGCTTGTAGATCTGTGTGTACTTTGGGGAATACTCTGCTGGCCGCTGCAGGTCCTCCTCCGACTGTTCCTAAGTGAGTATAACCTAGCACCTGCACACAGCCTTCCTGGTCACCAGGATTAGAGCCCAGGAGGGCTTTTCTTAGCTATGCTTTTCCCTAGGTCTTTTTATTATATCCTTTTTTCTTCTTTATTATTATATTCTTGGCGGCTGTCATTTCTAGTGTTGTGGGAACTACAGCCCACTCTTAACTGCTCTTCCCCAAGATCTTCTGGGATTTGACAAGGTATTTAGATAAGAACTTCTCCAGCCTTTATGCCAAGTAAAATTGGTCCTTTCAGACAGAAGTCTCCTCTGACTTGTTTATACCTTCGAACAGAACTCCTGTGTCACGTCTTGGAACAAAACAAGAGCGGCTCTGTGAAGATACTATCTGGGTGCCTGATGGTCGGGGGAGGCAACGTGGCCTGAGATAGCAGTTTGGAAGTCAACATTTGGAAGTTTGTACATTTTATTTTAAACCATTAAATTGGATATGATGGCCTAGGGAGCCAAGATAGAAAAACCAAAAGCCATCCAAGAATTAAACCCTAGATAATGTCACTATGAAGAGCTGAGCTAAGGGGTTGACTCTACACAGATGAGGAGTTCCCATCTGTGACCCTGGCCAAGAACACCTGGCTCTGTCAGACACGGCTCAGCTCCACCTGGAGGTACCGAGACAGTTTGAGCGTCAATGCTTTCTATAACTTATTCTGTAACCAAGACCCTTGGTTATAAACTCACTTCTCCCACCTGTCAGATTCAGCACATGCCTTGTCTCAAGAATTGATTCAGCTCTATGAAGAACCTCATTCTGTCTCTGTTTGCAGTCTTGAAGCAGAATCAGGGTAGGCTGCTTGACAGTCATTCTGGTGCAGTGAGGGGTAGCTGGGGTATGATGAGTAAGACAAATAAAAGGTGCAACCGAAAGCCTGGTTTCAGATTCAGAATAACCAGAAGCTGAATGTGTCACCTCTTAACTTCCTCATGTGTCATTTTCCACACTTTTCAAGTGACGAAATTGGTTGTATCTATTTCACAATGGTGTTATGTTCTAAGACGTAAGTCGTATAAGATATTTGAGGTAGCGTATAGTAGATCCTAAATAAATTGCAACTGCTTTCCTGTACCAACTATAGGGAGCAAGGGAAAAGCAATTTATCCACAAAATCAGTCCCTAAATTTCCTTTATAATTGTCCCTCCTCTACCATATTGTAGTCACACTGCTTTAAGCATAACTAGGGTTTGTTTTAGGCAAGTGTGGTAAGTCGGTAGACATGGAAATGACTTATCATGAAAGAAGGGTTTTTTTTTTTTTTTTTGATGTTTTGGTTTGCTTTGCTTTGCTTTGCTTTGCTTTGTTTGAGTATTGGGGATGAAGCACAGGGTCTTCACAGTGAGCTACATCCCCAACCCTTTTTTATTTATTTATTTTTTTTTTGAGACAGAGTTTTGCTAAATTTCCCAAGCTGGGCTTGAGTTCTTGATCCTCCTGCCTCAACCTCTCGCAGTGCTGGGATTAAGAAAAAGTTTGTTCTAACAGAAACAAGAGCTGGGGTGAGGCACACAGGGAAGCCCCCAGAAGCTGGGCATAGGGAGGGTGTGAATGTGGGCGAGAGTTTTCTTATAGTGTCTGTGGGAAAATATGAGTGAGCAGGATAAGCAGGTTTAGGGTTGGCTTGCTTGAATAATTTCAAAGGCTTCTAGGGCAAAAAGACTGTGTCAACTTGTCTAATACCAGGGCTCAGGGCTACTAGAGGAGGAGACCAATGGCCTAGAATATAAGAGCTGGTTAAAGGAAGTGGGTAGTAATCTGGGCTTTGAATTGGTTTGTGTATGAAAGGCAAACTTGATGGTAAATTTTTGCTATTTAGGAATTGGCTGGCCCTGGAAGGGGCAGTCTGTCCAAGGTCAGCCAAGTTCCAAGATATTGAAGTGTAAAAAATGTAGAAAATATAAAAGCATGATTAATGTGCACATTCTATTTTATTTGTGTTTGTGCATATGCATTGGATTAAGAAAAATGACCTCACATTGTATTAAGTAAAATCAGGGAGCTGGAAATAAAACAGAAAATTCATAACCACTAAACATATCTCCTAGGTAATTAAAAACTATCCATTCTCTGGCTATCAATGCCAGATTTTTAAATTCATCTTTGAATTTATTTCTAGAATTATAATTCTGCATTCAAAAGAAACCTTAAGACCTTCAGAATTTATTCTATTTATCCTCCCTCCACCAATCTGTTCCTTAAATTTTTTCTTCATGAATGCTAAAGGGTGTTATTTTTTCTTTCTTCTGGAGTCTCTGTGTGTGTGTGTGTGTGTGTGTGTGTGTGTGTGTGTGAGTGTTTTGTGTTTTCTGATTGTAAGAAAGGTCTTTTCTTTATGGGACCAAAATCTGCTTCATTTTTGTCTGTGCCAATTAATTCCTGAAAACCTGATGTCTTGTACAGATACAAAAAATACTCAGCCCAAGCTCCCAGCACAGCTGCCAGATCACATAAATTATATATAATGGTTTTGCAGAGCTGCTATTTATGACCACAATGAAGAACCACTTGTATTTGTCACACGCATTATACATCTGAAGACGCTGCTTAGGAGATTTTGTTTGCTGTCTTTTTTTTCCTTCTTTTTTGTTCCTTCTCTCTCTCTCTCTCTCTCTCTCTTTTTTTCCTCTGAGCTAGTGCAGTAGTTTCCTCTGCTACATGACATCACAGTGTGACCAATGCCCACTGCCACAAAGAATGTCTTTCGCATAGCAGAATAAAGGGAGCACTTACTAGGGCACCATCGATTGTATTTTGGATTCTAGGTTTGTGTTGGCCAACCATGTGTCTAATCTAATGCTAAACTCCAAGGGCCTAATCTAGTGCTGGCGAATTCATGGGCAGTCCTTGTTTCCCTGCAGTGAATGAGTGAATGCATGGACATTGGTAGAAGTTACCAATCAAAACATTTTGCAAATAATTTACTTTAGTTGAATAAGTAAGATGCAAGAGAAAGAAAGGTTTGCTTATTAAAAGTAACAAGTTTCTCTGGAAAACCAAATGCAGGCACTGAAAACATTGATCTCATTACAAGAAAGCAGTACACTTGGGATTCCACTTCCTGAAATCTCTCACCTTTGAGCAAGGAGCTACCATAGGATACCTACTATATAGCTTCGAAAAGAGAGTAGGCATCAGGAATTTAGCGCAAACCTCATGAGAGGCTCCCAAAGGACTCCAGCTATTGTTGATTTGCTGATAGTCTATAATCATGACTTTTCTTAGCCTCAGGTGATGAAATACATGTATGTGATAAATATTGATTGCTTAATGATCAATGCACGGTGCTATTGATGACAACAGTATGATGGGACATTTCACCACTTAGAGACGCCAGCAATCTTATGCACTAACAGATCCTGTACCTTATGAAGGACCCAGCAGAGTGAGCTCTTCAGTGAGCCTAGGGAATGAATGACAAATGAGCAAAAGTGATGACACGTATCAGGGGGGTGTGCCTCTAGAAGACACAGAACACTTCACAAAAGAAGTCTTTCATTTTATGTAGGTGTGTTTTTAAGGACAAGGAAGTAGAGTTAAGTACAAGAACAAGAAAAAGAAAGAGAAGGTTTTATTTATCTCTTCTAACAAAGGTAATGTTTTGTGACAGTCTTAGCGTAATTGCTGTAAAGATTCATTCTACCCGTGTGGTTGGCTGTGAATTGACAATCTAACAAGATTAATTTTCCGATTACAAATTTTTTTCATTTATTAGGAACTCTCTCTGATGTATATATGAGAAAAAACAAATAGTTGGGGGAAAGTGTGATTTTGGAGAGCTTTGTGTTGTATGGAATAGCTTCAAACATGGAAGTAGAAAGTTGCGATCATCTAGAACAATCTAAAATACTCTAGTGCCGAGCTTATTGCAGAATAGATACGAGACATACTAAGGACTCAAGAAAGAGCGTGTGGTCCCTAAATTCTGACTGTCCACTCCACCACGCTTTTTCTTGTGTAGACAATAGAATGAATGACGTTCTGTTCAACTTTTAAATTATCACCTTTAGTGGAACACTGCAAGTCCCTTACCTTCAAAGGGAAGTCTTTCAGAAACTAGTAAAACAAAAAGTAAAATGTGTAAAAGTAAATGGAACATAAAGAAGAGCGCATTGATCACTGGGTCACCATGGGAAAGAAAGTCCAGGTATGAATTAGTGACTGGCATGTGAGCTTCACCTCCGATTTGTCGCTGGGTCAGGCCTGTGGCATACACCTGATAAATTATGCCATCTCACTTGATGTGCAGAAAAAATAAGGGCGACATACAGTACTCAGTGGGACCCAGCACAGGCTGAGAAGAAACTCAGTGTCTTTGCCATGTGATTTCTAGCTTTGAGCTAGAGTTTCCTGATAAAGAATTCGGGGTAACTTGGATTTAGCTTCAGGTAGAAGTTTAACATTTTAGTGAGGAGGCCCAAGAGGGAAACTAGTCAAGAAAGACATCAGGGAAGACTAGAGGTAGGGCCTATGGGAACTGTAAAATATTCAGTGCATTTATACACTCTTCATTTGATTATTAAATTACACAGACATATTGAGAAAACAATTTTGGAGCATTTCGCCAAATGTGATTTATGTGTGATTTATTTATTTAACTATGTATCACTGTGATAGAATATGTCTCTAGGACATTTAATGGAGCTGTCTAATTCTTTGACACTATTATTAAAGCAAACTCCTCAAGCTATATTTTGTTGATATTAATGTATCTATTTCCTGAAAGAGAAAAAGAGAGCTGAGCCTGGGAAATATTAGAAAAGTGAACACACTTTTCTAATTTATTTACTGTGAAACTTTTTATTCTGCATGATGACTTTCTAAGAAAAGGGTGCAGTGGGAAGGGCTTTCAAAACTCATTTGACTCTCAACCCATATTTCCAGCAACTGCTTGTAGAGCTAGCATTCATGGTTTTATGAAAATACTTCTTAAAAAAACAGTAATCATTCCACTCAGAGAACATGCGTGACCACGCGCTGTTCTGTTTGCGATCATCCCAGTCGGGCTTGGCCTGAGATTCTCTCCAGTGATGTCTGTGTACCAAGGTGCCTGGTCTAGCCCATCTCTTGGCATGAACTTCTTCCACAGTGCTGCCTCCTTCCAGGAATATAAAAAAAAAAATTTTTAAAAGAATTTGTTGTAAATGTTGTAGGGGATTAGGCTTCATTGACAAAACCACGATTAAAAAAAAAATCCAATAGATGTACTGTAAGTGTATTTGTGTGTTTAAACCTTGGTGCCCTGGGTCCTCTCAGAATCCTGTGTAGGAAGTCCTGAAATATGTAATTTGAGTCATGAAATAGAGAATGGCACTAGGAATCAGGGGACCCCGCTAGATCCAGAATGACGTGTGTGTGTGTGTGTGTGTGTATACAAGATATATAACTATACTACTAATCTCTGTTAGTTCATCAAAAAGAACAGTTTGTGTTTCCATTATTTGATTGCTTGATCATTTTTTTCATGCCTAAATCTTGTAATCTGAACAACTACTTTTAAGGTAACAATATGCAGTATAAAAAAAATGGCATATGTGTGACCCCAGATCCAGTCACACTTCCAGCGGGCATTGCTCAGCATTCTTTTCACTAAATTCAAAGATGCTGTGTTTCCACCAATCGCTCAGAATTGAGAGGCAGGAGGAATCTACTGCTGTTCCCAGCCTTGATGAACTCTAAGAGTTTAAAACTTAAAATCACAGCCATCAACAGCCAATATTTGAGATCCTACTCTTTCATGGCAGAGATGAGCACCTCCTGATTGATAACGGAGTGCTGTGGGAAAGAACAGTGGCCCTAAAGCCAATATGTTCCTCCCTGTCCTATGGCGTTGGAAAAGTTCCCCTTAGAGCTTATGACTGAGTCACAATTTGACAATTAAGAATTGATTCCTAAGCAGAAGAGATGTTGATTATCCCAAAGGAACCTAGGGAAGCTGATCTCAAGTGGCAGGACCACTCCCTGCACGGGGACACGTGTCATTGGAAGGATTGACAGTCTTTGGCTCACTCCCCTCGTAGTCTGCTGGCTGGTGAGCGTGCCAGACTTAGGATGCATATGCAGAATCCTTCAGATGAGTTTCTCTGCACTATTTTCAAACATCAATTAATAAGAAAACCAAGGCTCTCCAGCCTTGGATGACCTCTCTGGGGAACTTTGCAGCTGATACAAAAATGTGATGGTGGGAACATCCTATTAATAACCAACATCTGAGTGAAGTGAAAATTGCTTTACACTTGTGTGGGATTAGCCTCCACACTCCCATATGCTGAGGATCTGATGGTGGCTGCAACTTGGAGTGACTGCAATCCGGCATCTTCCTGCTCCTCACCCTGGTGGGTTTGGCCTACTTTTAGCAATGGAGGGGAATAGGCAGTTGATTTAGGACTGGAAAATAGAATTCTTTATTTTATTTTATTTTATTTTATTTTATTTTATTTTATTTTATTTATTTATTTATGGTTCTACAATCCTCTTTGGTCTCCTCTTCCTGGAGCATTCAGATTCCTCCTGAGCCATTCTGGAGGGTCGCTAGCTAATTGGAAAGAACTCGAGTAGCAAAATATAACAGGAGGAGGTAGTGAAAGTTTGAAGACTGAAAAAGGCTATTGTGGACACTGAACACTCACACTGAAAAGACTGTTTAGGGTCTGCTGCACCACTGAGGGTGTTAAGAACATTTAGAGTATGGAGTGTTCATAATGGCCTTGCTTCAAATCATTGCAGCCAAATGATATCTGAGTGATGTGTCTTCTTCAAGAGAGGTGCATGTCCTAGGAAAAACCTTTAAAGGAAATCCCCAGTGGTTTCCATCACTTGGAACCTTTTTGACTTTAAGTTTCTTCACGTGTAAAATATGAGAGTGTTAGCCTATGGTTGTTGGACTGATTATGTGGGCAAAGTGAAGGGGTCGGAACAATGACTGGTGCATTCTCAGTGCTCGCAGGTGTATCTTGTGACCCATTGTTAAACATGGGAAGGTGCTATTGCTAAGGGCAATTTGCCACATGAATCACATATGGATCACTAGATTTCAAAATCTTTTTTGTATTGATTTATGTGTGTGATATGTAATAATTATATTTGTTTTAGGTAATTGATATATATTATATATATTATAAATAAATATAAAGAAATGTCATTATATATTATAAATAAGTATAGAGAAAACAATATCTTGATCATTTTGATATTTCTTCCCCCCTCCTACCCTAACTTTTTCTACCTTCCTTTAGTCCCCTTCCCTATCTCCAAAAATCCACTTTCCTATTTCCTCCTATCTCTGTATTATTTTATTTTTTTATTTGTGTTTTGGGTTTCTCATATAAAAGAAACCATGCGATATTAACCTTGTGTATCTGATTTTATTTCATCTAATATTATGGTCACAAGTTCTATCCATTTTCCTACAAATGACTTGAATTCATCATTCTTTGTGGCTGAATAATACCCATCATGTATATGTACCACATTTTTTCTGTGTATTCATCTGCCAATAGGCATCTAGGCCATTTCCAGAGCCTAGTGGTTGTGAGTCGTGCTGCTATAAACATGGGTATACATGTAGCACTGTAATATGATCTGTATTTGAGTCAAATGGAATTTCTAATTTTAATTTCTTTTAGGAATCTCTGTACTGAGTTCCATAGCAGTTGTACTAGTTTACATTCTCATCAACAATGTAGAAAGATTCTTTTTTCTGCAAAACCTAGTTAGCATTTTTTAAGTTTTTTTTTTTTGTTGTTGTTGTTGTTGCTATTGCATGTTGATTTGTTTTTAGTTTTTGAGACAGTCTCGCTATGTAATTCAGACTGGCCTTGAACCCACTGTGTAGCCAGAGCTGATCTCAAACTTTAGGCAGTTCTGCCTCAGCCTCCCAAGTTCTAGGATTACAGAACATTCCACCATGCACTGCACTTTTTGTTTTCTTCTTTAAAAAAATTCTTGAGATAACAGTTCTGACAGGAATAAGATGGAACCTCAGTGTTATTTTGATATGCATTTATCTAATGGTTAAAGATGCTAAAAATTTTTTCATCTGATCATTGGTCATTTGTACATCTGAGAAGTATCGACTGTGTTCAGTTAATTTGCCTATTTTTTAATTGAGTCATTTGTTTAGGGGATCTAATATTTTCTAGTTTTTATATATTCCAGATGTTAGTCCTCTATCAGAAAAGCAGGCAGCAAAAAATTTTCCCATTCTGGGCCAGGTGTGGTAGCACACACCTGTAAACCCCTAATCCCAGCACTCGGGAGGCTAAGGAAGGAGGATCGCCATGAATTTGAGGCCAGCCTGGGCTTTGAATTGGGTTCAAGCCTAAACTGAACTGAATAGCAAGACTCTTTCAAAACAAAACAAACATATAAAATTTCTGATTCTGTAAGTTGTCACATTACTCTATTGATTGTTTCTTTTGCTATGTAGTTTTTAATTTAATACAATCCCATTCGTTGACCCTTAGTATTATTTCTTGTGCTATCAGAGTTCTGTTCAGGAAGTCCATACCTATAACTATGTCTTCAAGAGGTTTACCTATTTTATCTTCCAGCAGAATCAGTGTTTCTGTTTTATATCTAGGTGTTTGGTCCATTTTGACTTGATTTTAGTGCAGAGCAACAGATACTGTTGAGATGATTAAATGAGAAAAGTTAAGTAAAGGGGTTAGAATAATGCCTGGTGCATACTAAGAAGTCTTAAAAACTAATATAATTCATTAATCATGAGCTGGACATAATTTCACCTGCCTCAAGACTCAGAAGACTTTTCCAAGTTTATTAATATCTGAGGATATTTTTAAGAGCATTAGAGAACAAGTCAGGGTTCTAACAGTGAAAGAAATGTTAATCAATGACTCCAGGAGAGCTGTGTGGGCAAGACTGAAGGAATCACTGGGGTGCTAAATGCTCCAGGACTAGCAATCATGGGAAATCATTCTTTGGATGACCTGCTGGGCAGGCAGGCATGATGTTACTGGAACTCAGAGGGAGCCGGGACTTTTCAAGAAGGGTAGCTAGGAGGGGCCTATTGGTGGAGTAACATAGTCATTGCCAAAATTGCAGTGTGGAGAAGGGAGGGAGAAAGACAGATACGCAAAATTCTCTTTTATCCTCTCTCTGATCTCTTACTGGTGCCTCCTCTTGGCAGAAAGAAGGTGAAATGGCAGAGAAACTTAAATAAAATAATCATGCAGGCTAGTGCCCCAGAGCACAGCAGAGCAGAAAGGTCTGGGGACACAAAGGAGAATGACCACCATATTCTTGCACTCTTGTTTCACAAATAGGGCATGTGCCAGTTAATAGGGAGCCTAGTTAGTTGAATAAAACATCTAAATACACTGACTTTTTCCACCACATGGTTATTTCATTCAGTAGTCAAGTTCTGCAGTGGGGCAAGCTGAGTCAAAATGACATTTTCCAAGGATATTGCAATGTACAAATGTACAATCTGATCCAGAGATCGGAGCGTGGTGGTCAGCATAGGTCACACACAGCTCTGGTTCCTGTTTTCCATTTACTTTGGACCTAGGCTGTGACATGCTGTAATATTACCGATTTAAGAATGAGCTGTGGGTTGGGATTCCCCGGGTAGATTTTAAAGCAGCTGATACCTAAGTTCTACCCCCAGAGATTCTCATTTAATTGGCCTAGAGATCCCTAGGCCAATTCCTAGTATATACTGAAATCAGCTGGGAATCACAAGCTTAATTAAATAAGTGTGTCCGTATCATACAGGATTTCATTAATCTGCAGGGAGACAGAGCTGACACAGGCTTGAACTGTGCTGTTCACGTGTGACTATTTAAACTCAGAATAATTAAATTTAAATAAAATGCAGTTTTTCAGTCTCTCTAGCTGCCTTTCATGGATGTGCAACCCCATGTAGCCAATTGGACCATGGAAAACCCCACAGAAAGTTCTATCAGACTGTGTTAGGGCAGTGATGTAAGTGGGCTGGGCTCAAGACAATAAGATGGGATGTAGAAATCAGGAAACTGCAAAGAGTGATCAAAAATATGGTGTCAAAGTTATTTTTAAAACTTATTACAGTAAAAGACACATTATCAAAAGTGATGGGACGCATGTTCAAAGTGAGAGGGCAAGTTTTCAGTATTAGTACGCTGAGGGTGAATTATGGCAACTGAGCAGTCACACTGAGTTAGAGAAAGAGCTCTGGAGGAATGAAGCTTTTGAAACTTGAAGACATACTTGAGGCCTATGCCTATATGCTTGTATGGCTCGGGACCTGCATGAATGAACCTAGCAGTCCAAAGGGGACGGGGCAGTAATGGAAGATAGAGGAAGACCTAGAACCTGTTGCAGGCACTGTGGCCCTCCCTGAAGGCATTGATAGGGGAGACTCATTTCATCACCTTCTGAATCACACTGCTGGGCAAAGTGATGCAGCTCATGTCTGCTTTTAACAGTGCAAACCCCAGGGTTGTCTAGTGGTGAAAAGAATGTCCAGCTCTAGGGTGATTCCCCAGGGCCCCATAAACAGAACCTCCTGGCCCCAGTGCCGTGTTCCTGAGAGCCCGGGTAAGTACACTGCAGGCAGGTGAAGGAGGGGATAGATGCTCACACTCCTTGTTCAGCTTACCCTAGAGGAGTTGAAGGTTTTACTGATTGGTGGGTGAAAAATGGCTTTTGAAGATAAATCCCTAAAAAGTGCCTGCCTGGCTGGATGTTTCTGGAGAGAGAAAGAAAGGCACATTCATTTTTTAGAGCTTTATAACTAAGTCCCCCAAACTGGTGACTTTAGCAATAGAAATTTATTCTCTTATCATTGTGGAAGCTCGAAGTCTGAAATACAAATATCAGGGAGTCACAAGGAGGTGAAATTCTGAAACTGTGTAATGTTATTTCTAGTGGCCCAGGGACCTGTTTCATTATCTAAATTTTATGTTGTTTAATATATCTTCTTCAAAGTTATAGGATTTGAAAAATTGCCTCTAGTAAATCCTTTATTTTTGAATAGGAAAAAGTTATTTATTCTTTCTTCTAAGGAAATTAGTTTCTCCCTATCCTAACTAAATAAATGTTGAGGAAATGTCTAAGGGATATCAGTTGGAAGGGACAGCTGATTATAAACCTGCTCTGGGGGCCCTGCTGGGTCGCTCTGGTCTGTGATGCTGTCGTTCGTCAGGACCTGGTCCTGTGGGGATAAAGATCTGCACTGCTCCAGGAAACCTCGGGGCTTGGAATGACAGGCATCAGTTTCCAGCTTCTGCCTTCACCTTCTCACCACTTATAACAAGGCATTGTTCAGCCTGAACCTGTCCCACAACTTTGCCTATGGCAGTTTGACCCCCCTCAGAAGTCCTAGAGAGTAGATGGCTGTTGTGCACGTGATCATGAACTGTTCATTGGTGGCACATTAGTGTTGTCTCCCCACACAGTTCAGTTCCTGTGGGAAATGTTCAGGGGCCCATTTTATCTCCAGTAAACCACAAGGATACCACCACATACCTATTAGAAATTGAAAAGTTAAAAGATACATCTACTTTTCTCCTAGATATATATCCAAATAAAAAAGGGAATAAATGTTCATATGTAGTCTGGTACATGAATATGTATGGCAGTTTTATGTGTAAAAGCCATAAAATTGGAAACAACCAAACTTTCCATCCCTGGATTACTCATTAATAAAAAGACAAACCATTGATATGACAGCAGTGAATGTCTCCAAATAGTTAAACCAAATGAAAGAAAAAAATGACCCCAAAAAGTCCACAAAGTGTACAAGGGTATCCAATCCAGAACCCATGCACCCCTGGACAGCTAGTACTGTTGCTCCACAATATTGCAAACTTTTAACTTCTTTTGTGATTTTTAGTGATATTGTTCATGACTTGATTGTGCGGTGCTCACAGGAGAATTGTGAGCGACAGCAGAATGCTGTGTAGGGTAAGGCACGGGGCAGAGCTTCCTCTGTCTCCTGAATGCTCCACACAGCCAGTTAAACTCAAACTTGCGTGCAAAGGTCATGAGATGCACTGTGATGTGTGGCAAGCAAAGCACAGCAGTTACAGATAGCATTTCAGTCTCCCTACACATGTGTGCCTGAGGAGACAAGTACTTATTGACACTAAGCAGACAAAGTGTTCTTATTTAATTACTAAAATGTAGGCTTGTTATTTTGTAAAATAACTTAATAAATTAAAATATAAAAAGGAAATGTTGTTACTTATATACATTAACTGTATTATATGTTTTTATGCAGCCCAAGACAATTTTTCCTCATTCACTGTGGCCCTGGCAAGACAAAATGTTAGATATCCATGTTGTATATTGTTTATATAACATTATAGAAACTACAAACTGATCTGTAGTAACAGAAAGCAATCTAGTACAGTAGTTTCTTGAGGTTGGGGAATGTAGGAGAAAAAAGATAATAGATTATGAAGGAGAATCAGGAAACTTTCAGGTGGTGGTGAACTTACGGCACACTTGTTTTTCTTTTAAGATGTGATTGTATTAATCCCAGCATTCGGGAGGCTGAGGTAGGAGGAGCATTGTGAGTTCAAGGCCAGCTTGGGCTACAACGCGAGCACAAGGCCGGCCTGAGCTACACAGTGCGACCCTGCCTCAAAAATCCAGGGCCAGGAGTTTGGCTCAGTGACTTAAGCACCTGTCTGACAGGCACGAGGTTGTGAGTTCAATCCCTGGTGCTGCAAAACAAACAAACAAACAAACAAACAAAAAAAAGATGTGATTGTGTGAATTGCTTTTTCTAAACTAAAACTTCAGTATTCTGGTTTAATTTCAGTATTGGCATTTTGTGATAAGTAAGTGGCTTTGGGCTGCACCTCGGGTACTTACCTCTGAAAGGTTCGCCATCACTGCTTTCGGGGTTATGGATCTGTTCACTTGTTCACGATGATGGCTTCACAAGCAAATACATGCATCAAAATGTATTAAATTGCATGCCTTAAAAAGATGTGGTGCATTATGTCAACTATATGTCAATTTTAAAAGTATCTCTTCAAAAATAATATTCAGTCATTGAGTCTATCACTGTCACATCATAACTTAGCTACATTCTTCCTTTCTTCTTCAGGATGCTTGTGCATAAACTTGAATTAAGGAATTCAGGCTTTGAACTCAGAGACTGAGTTCAACTGCCCTGTGACAATCAGTAATTTATGGCATCCAATCTGGAATTTTTTCACATGTGAAATAGTATAAAACTTTGTCACATGATTACTATAAAATTGAGTTTTTTAAATGCATGCTCTTTAAACCATGAAGCCCTGAAAGGGATTTTGATGAGGGGGAAGAACACAAGCATTCACATTTTTGCCTCCAGTATAACAGAGGGCCAGTGTGATTAAACTGTGAGAAATAAAACAAAGCCAAACAAAAATCCACATGGGAGAAAATGATAAACCCTCTCTCTCTCTATTTCCACCAGGCTGACATCCCACATCAGAACTACCGTGACTTTTTTTTTTTGTTTTTTGTTTTTTGTTTTTTGTTTTTTTTTGAGACAGAGTCTCACTATGCAGTTCAGGTTGGCCTCTAACTCACTATGTACCCTGACCTTGAACTCTTGGCAATCACCTGGCTCAGCCTCCTGTATGCTAGGATTAAAGGTGTGCATCATCACGCCCACCTTGGACACTTTCTAAACTATAGATTTCTGGATTTTATCCTGTTCTCACTGACTCAGAATTGCCTAGGATAGGAATCTGAATTTTGAAGAAATCTCTCCTGGTTGATTCTCCTACAGCTGGTAGTACCAGTAAATAGATGGTCTTGGAAACAACAACCTTCACCTGGACACCTCTCAGTGAGACACATGAGTTGCGCTAAACTCTGTTCCTCAGGTTAAACATGGCGTCAGCCTCCATAAAAGATTATACCCTCCAATAATGACTGAGAATACAAAACATTTTGAAACATCTCATAATATGCATTTAGCGTTACAAGCACTTTCCTTATCATTACTTCTTTCTTCTTTCCCTGAGCACGTTTACTCTTGGCATTCTTATGGGCCTAAATTATTCTTTGAATTTATCTATCTTTGAAATTATCTATCTATCTTGAAATTATTCTTTGACATTATGTACATTGCGAATGCAAAGCTGTATTTCTTAATTTCTTTCACTCTTGTCATTTCCCTAAAATGCACACACAAACACACATACCCAGGCACACACGTTTGTTCACACTCACTCCATGTAAATGCTGGCGTCTTGCCTTGACAGCATGTTGGAGGTGTGTGGCTTGGTGCCAGTATGAACTCCATGTCTGTGTAGGAATACCATCTTACAATCACAAGGTGGGAAGGATAACAGCAGTATCGGTGAACACTGCCATGTTAGGTCATTTATGGTGGCTAAAGCAGAGCAACACTCTAGAGTTTCCATTTTTGAGACCTTACCATCTGAAGCTGCCCAGACTGCCTTTTCCCAGCCATCGACAGATGTATTTTCTGTGTTCTGTGCATGTCAGATCCACCTATTACTTCTCAGGGGTTATTTTGAAATTCTGTATCGAAAGGCATCACATGAATATAATTGAATCTCTTATTATGTGACTTATTATCCCATGCATTTGGATCAGATGTTGGAAACATGCTTCCAAGGGCCATGCAGGGAGGTTCCAGAAGAGAGGAGGGACTGTAGGAACCTGAGAGTGGACATTCTGTCTGAATGGAGCAGTCTTCAGGATTGTCATCTATGAATGTGGCCCAAAGTTGCCAGATATCTTAATTTCTTTCTTAAGGGAGGACAACAGAAAAAGACCTGATGTATAGCTGGAAAATTAAAAAAAAAAAAAAAAAAAAAAAAAAAACCTTTTGAATCAGGAAAATAAGTCAATCTACATTTGTAGACCATAAGTTTAAGACCTCTTATTTATACCATTATTCAGAACTATGGTCTCTGAAAAAATAATTAAATCATTATAGTAAATCCTTATACTCACAGTCAGCCAGTGGTATAATCTGTCCTGTCCCCTATCCCTAAATGTATATGAATATACAATTCAGCTAAAATAGAAACTGGACCATCATGGGGAACCAAAGTAGTGAAGTAACCATTAATTTGCACAGTAACTTGTACAATCCTAATCAACAATGAGCTGGAGATTGGCTTCTCTTCTGCCTATCTGTTGGACAGAAACAAAATAAGAACTATATTCTCCTTCTCCTTGAAGTCTGGATTGCCCACACACTCCCAACATGGCAGGTGGCGATTCTGCCAAGAACAATTCTCTCATCCAGAACCTTACATAAAGGAACGGGAATGGCCAGTGCCACGATCAAAGCATTACATACACTTAATAGTGTCACAGGAGTCTGAAGTCAGTATCATATTTTCTGTGCCGCGTACGTGGGCATGCACGATGTTTCGAGAACTACTTTCTTTTTATTGGGAAACTCTTTCTATTTACTCATATGATCATGTGTTAAAAGGCTTCATTTGTACTAGAAAATGATACATGGGAGATAGCTAATAAACTACATTTCTATTTGAAAGCCAACAGGATAAATGGGTTCAGTTGATTTGTAAAATATGAAAGAGGGGTATCTCCAGCTGAAAGATGTTATAGGATCTTGGATTATCCATCACTTAGTCCTTTACCTCGTCCCAGAATATAAACAGTTTTGTGTATAAAGAACCTTAGTGGCAAGGATCCTGGCACCATACACCATACCCAGAGAGTTTAACCCAAAGGGTTAGCTCTTTGCACAGGAACTCTTCCCAAGGATATGCACAGGACTAGGGGAACCAACAAAGGAAGGGAAGATCTAAGCTATCAGAGACAACAACAGCAGAAAGTCATCACCACCCTCATTCTGAAGAATCCAGACAGGGAAAGAGAGAGACTGGTTACCAAGCCCCAGCCAAAGCTCTCTCAGGGTGTCTGCCAGCTGAACCTGTGTGTGTGGAAGCACGCCCACACCTCTTCGTTCTCCTGCTTCCTCATCATCTCTCAAGTCCTCCCTTGGGCAGATTCCCACCAGAACTCAGAGGGCAAGAGCACCTAGGAAATGCAACCCAGAGAGTCATCCTCTTGGGTCACGGAAACAGCAGATGTGGATCTTGGGGAAGGGATGGATGGAGAATTATTATCCCAGGAGGCAAAGGGGATCATAACTCATGTAATGTTAGCACAAAAAGCAACTTTTCATCTTCTATTCTTCTAATTCTCATTTTGCTGATAAAGAACCTGAGGCCCAAGGGATTGAAGTGAATAAATAAACATTTTGTACCCAATAAATGGCATATTTGAAACCAAAGGCAGTGTTATTTTCATTATCATTCTTATGGCCTTTCTACTTTATTATGCTGGGAATTGTGAGTTAGGAAACTCCTATTAGAATAAACTTGGCTTCCATTCCTGTACCTGTCAGCACACTAATTGATTTCTGTCCTCCCGAGCATCCTGTGCTTAAATGCACACTCGGAATCTCCTGGACTAAGTCTCCAGGCAGTCACTAATGATTAACCCATCTTGCCGATCATCTAATAATATAACATGTGCTAAATCTTCAAATACAAAACTTGAGATTCTTGACTAGTCTGTCTGCTAAGAGGTTCCTTCTTGACACTTGACTCAGTCTCTGAGGATAGTCTTGCAAGCTTGCACACTCCCAGCCCTTGTAAGTTTATGGAGTGAATGCATTTATGGTTTGAAAAGAGGGATACCCCTATATGAATAATTTGCTTGAGGGATCCTGGAGAAATTCCTAATCCCTGATGGACTTTCTCTTTCTCCTGGCAGGTTGACAGGACAGAGGTGATTCGCACCTGCATTAACCCGGTGTACTCAAAACTGTTCACTGTGGACTTTTACTTTGAAGAGGTGCAGCGCCTGCGGTTTGAAGTCCATGACATTAGCAGCAACCACAATGGACTGAAGGAGGCCGACTTCCTGGGTGGCATGGAGTGCACGCTTGGCCAGGTGAGTCACAGATGTCCCTTCCTCCTCCTTGCTCATCCATCCTTCTCATTTTTCCTTTCTCCCTTCCTCTAATCTTTGCATTCTTCTTCCTGTTGACTTTATTTTCTTTAGCATGTACCATTTTACAACATCCCGAGCACTGTCTGGCCATTATAAACCATTACAAGCACGATCCTGCAAATCAGAAAAATTACTTATTTTGCAAAATTAATAATTCTATCTTCCAAATCTTCTCATTCTGTCAGTCCTTTATTCAACAACTATTTATTGAGCACCTACCGCATGTCTGGCTCCGTGTCTACTCCTATGTCTGTTACAGCTTTATTCGGTCTCATTACAAATTTCCATCTCCCAAATCAACTGTGAGAACCTCCACACAGACAGTGTTTCTCAGCCAGATGTATTCCAAGTCTCTGGTGCCCGAAATGGCCCCATGAGAGGTAAATGAGTGCTTGATGAATGCACAGTTGCTTTCATTTAATCCTGATGATAATGTGAAATCAAGATCATTATGTTTATTCAATCGATGGGAAATCAGAGAAGTGAATTACCGAGGGCACTTCCCTCTGCAAACCCCAGCATTTTGCTTCCATACTACCTTTGTTTTTCCTCCCTCCCTGCTATACCCAGGCTGTAGTAATTGTTGATGGGGTGAAACTGAATGAATATGTAGTCCCCTGGACCCAAAAAGTGGCAGTTTAGCTGAAGAAGGCACAGTGTAGGCGCCACAAACAGACCAATGGAAGACACATGATCCTGGGCCTGGTACCGTGTACTGTGGCCTCTGGGGAAGGAAGGTCTTCATTGCTAAGAAGAACCAGCAAAGTCATTGTAAAGCCAAACTTTGAAAAAAATATGGTCCAAGGACTGAAGAAGAAGAAAGCAGGGAGAGCTTCCAAGTAAAAAAGCAATATAAACAAGTCATAGAGGTCAGAATAGATGTATCCAGGTATGGGACCAGAAAAAAACAATTTCAGAGTCAAGGTCACAATGCTGATTTAGTGTAAAAATCATGAGAACTGAGCTTCAGAGTCCCTCACTCATGTGGGTCTCTTGGAAGTATTTGCTTTGCATTTTTATTTGTATTTTATACCTTTTTCACAAAGACATCCCAAATTGCGTAAACCCGAAGCACCACAAACCTGGATTCTTCCCCTTGTGATGGAAGGGTGTCATTTAGGGATTTGTCAGAAAAAGCCAGCCTAGCAACGAGACAGCAAGTATTCCCCAGTGTTTATTTGTACTTACCCTGCTTCATGCTATTTATCATGTGTGTACTGAGTGAATCGACTTAATAAGATTATTCCTTGTTCCTTTAATGAAAACCAAATGCCCAGGGTAGTGGGAATGCAGCTGAGAGGAGGCCCAGTACCTGGCAAGACCCTAGAATGATCTGCCATGAACTCTTTTCAGAATTCATTAGAAATGTGTATTTTTTAAAGAAATATTATATTAACGGAGAACATTCCAGGTTCTCAGCTTTTCTCTCTGCCTCTGCCTCAGGCTTTGAGTGAATAAATGAAGGAATTGTGGATTTAAAGTGGAATCTTGTTTCTATTTAAAAACTAAAAGGTAATTAGAAATGATATTTTTTATAGATATTTTCATTAAATAAGGGGCATCCTTCCTATGGATAGAAGCTGTATGTCGACACGTAAGAAATAATAGAGAATTCATAAGGATAAAATGTCTTTTTCATCCAGAACTTTGATATGAAAGACCCTGACCTTGCAAAAGCCTGTAAGCCTTTGACCCTCTGTTTTGTGCCAGGTGTTGTACTAGATTCCAGGTGTCTGGTGCTGAGACAAACCTGCTATCCCTACCCTTAAGCAGCTCACAGTCTAACTGGGTTAAGGATGGAAAGCAAAAAATCACATAATTAATTAAATGAAGTGTGGTTGGACAGAAGTGTAAAATAAAAGAGCCATTGCTGGGAGACTAGCATCAGGTGGGAGAGAGGGGGTGAAGAAAGCTTGCCAAGGAAAGTGACATTTCCCCCCGAAAGGTGAAGGGAGAGCGCACTCACAGCCTGCGAGAAGGAAGAGAAGCATCTCCAGAGCAGATGGGAGTATCACACACAAAGTCTCTGGGCTCAGGAAGGAGTTAGACATATGGTACAGAGCATCTTTGTTTGATTTTTTTTCAAGAAGCCAACTCTGAGATAGGAAGTCAAAAGAAGTCAAGGAAACGCCAAAATGGTCTGGAAAAGTGGGACAGGAAGAGGAGGGTTTAAGTATGTGTAGTCAACCAACTCCGGTGGGCAACAGGAGCTTGATTCTGCTGGGAAAATTCTGGAAGCCGGTGTAGAGCAAACTAGAGTTATCACACTGTGGGAATGAGGAAACTGGGGCATTCATACCCTTGGGGCTATCGTGCTCCCATCAGTCATTGATTCGGGACTTTTCCTGAGGTGGGAACATTAATCCTCCGGCATTTCTGGCTGACTGCCTGGGCGACGAAGCAGAATCCAGAGATCAGTGAAAGGTTGCCAGCAAAGAAATGCAGGTGCAGGAGGTCAGAACTCAGTGATGGGCACTCGATCATGGGGCCCTGGCGATAGGGGCAGGGCATTGACAGCACCTGCTGGCTATCTGTCCAGTATCTGCTCACCTATGCTCTTAGCAATCAGGCCCTGTGTTTTCAGATCATTTCCTATCATGTGGCCATGGAGAAAATAACCTTATTCCTAGTTCAAAAGTAAAGCCTGGGTAATCTCACCAAACCACACATATCCCACCCCACCCCTTGCCAGAGATTGGTTTAAGGATGCACCGCTGGCCTGTTCTGGCTGATAAATGTGAGGGCTTTTCTTGAGAGGTTTCTATTCCAGAGACACCATGAGTGTACAGTCGCTCTGTGTCTATGATTCCTGGAATGACAGCGGCCATCTAGCAGCAAGGCTGAGGATGAGAGTAGCCCTCAAGAGAGGTCAGAGCCAAAAGATATACAAGCACAGGCCTGCCCTGCTGCACCTGCAGCCCACTTTGATCTGTGGGCTCCTTGTGATAAGAGAGTGAAGTGTCCTGCTGCCGAAGCCGATGGGGTATGTTTGTCCTTCCCTTCAGCTAAAAGCATTGTGACTAGTATCCCACCTATGAGAGGCTAACACAAGATGAGACTGGCTGGAGAGGGAAACTGGCTTTCTAGTTAATTTTCTTCATCTCTGAAGATAAAGAAAACGTAGAACTGAGCACTGAGAGTGAGATTACAAAGAGTCCTTTCTAAATACGCTGTGAAAATTTGAAAGAGCTTCCATACTGATGATTTCATTTGACCTTCTTGACAATGATGTAAGAACGAGTGTGATTGTTCGTGTTTATAATGAGGATCAGAAATATTCTGCATCTTGACAGAGCCAAGACCAGAAGTCAGGAGCTTTCAATTCTTCATCCGGAGCTTTTTTCTGCCGTAACCTAAGGAAGGAAATGTGGGGAAGCTCCTTATTCTGAGAGCTCTTGTACAGCTGTGGCTTAGATGATGCAGGTGAACAATAGGTCAGATGCTGGGGAAGGCTTAGCCGTGTTTCACAAGACACCTGTTCTACCTCCAGGTGACAGGCTGGCCTCACTTAGGCATCTTGTATTTTCATTGGCAACTGTGCACTTACTTTGTTGGTCAGGTGGTGGATAGGACTGGCCTTGCCCAAACTTTAATCACTAATTTGGTTTAAATCAATCAGAATAGTCCATTCTTACGGCTATATTGATTGAGTAAGGGAGGGACATGTAATATATATTTATTACCATAATAACTTGCATTTCTTATTTATTCATTCTCTCACCAAGTAATTACCAAATGTCCTGGGCAAATGTGCTAATTTATCTTGGCCAAGTACTGTGTTAGGTGCTGAAAGACACACAAATGAAAAAGACAGAGACCCTGACCCAGAGGAGCTTACAGTTTGGAGACATAGATATGTAAATAAATAATGAAAATGTATATTAGCAAGTGCTAAAATGGAAATGTGTTTGAGGAGCTATGAGGAAAAGATGCACCTCTGCCTAAAGGGAACCAGAAAGCTCTTAAATAAAAGGTAACTAAGGGCTGAGGGTTTAGCTCAGTGGCACAAGCACCAGCCTGTCAAGTATGAGGTCATGAGTTCGATCCCCAGTACCAAAACCAAAACCAAAACCAAAACAAAAACAAAAACAAAAAGATAACTCTGGGTTTAAGTCTTTTTCTTCTAGTTTTTGTAGTTGTTAGATTTTTACTTATATAAGTGCTTGTTTATAGTACAGAATGCTGACACTTCTCATGAGGGGTTGATCCATATACATAACACATCTTAATTCTTTTTTTCATCTCCTCCCCATCCTCCCACCATCTCTTGGTCTTCTTCCCTTTTGAAAAAGATCTATCTCCCTATTTCCTATTATCTATCTTTTATTTTGCTCAGAGAAACCATGCAATATTAAGCTTGGGTATCTGATTTACTTCATTTAACATTATAGACTCAAGGTGCACTCACTTTTCTACAAAAGACTTAATTTTACCCTTCTTTATGGCAGGGTAGTACTCCATTATATATAAATACATTTTCTTTGTCCATTTATCTGTTGATGGACATATAAGCCATCCAAGTTTTAGCTGTTCGTGAGTTGTGCTGCTATAAAAACTAATGCACAAGTATTGCTGTATATGATGTCTTTAGGAAGATTCCTAGAAGGGAAATAACTGGGATTAATGTCATTTCTTGTTTTAGTTTTATGAGGAAAACGCCATAGTGATTTGCAAGGTGGTTGAACAAGGTTACATTTCCATCATCACTATAGAAGGGTTTCTTTTCCCTGCAAGCTCTTCATCATTTGCTATTATTTAATTACTTGATCATAGCTATTTTTTCTAGAGTAAGATGAAATTTCAGTGCTGTTTTAGTTGGCATTTCTCTAATGGCCAGAGATGGTGGAGCATTTCTTCATACAGTTACTGATCATTTGTACTTCTTGTTTTTTGAAGTTTCTCTTCACTTCAGTTGCACATGTTTGATTGGGTTGTAATTTTATTTGGGGGAGTCTAACTTCTCTTATTTTTTAATATATTTTAGGTATTGGCCTTTCTGAGGAGCATCTGACAACAATTTTTTCCCATTTGGAAAGTTGTTTTTCAATCTAGTGGATGTTGCCAGTGCTGTGCTAAAGTTTTGACTTTAACTTTATCTCATTTGTTGATTCTTCATACTGTTTCTTGTGCATTTAGGGTTCTGTTTAGTTTTACCTATTTTATAGTTCAGCAGATTAACTGTTTCTATTTTAACATTTACATCTTTCATCCATTTTGTGTTTAGTCTAGTTTAGTCCAGTACATGGTCAGAGATACAGGTCCAGATTCAATATTTTTTACATGGATACACAATTCTCTCAACACTATTTATTAAAGAGACAATCTTTCTGTACTGAATGTTTTTAACCCCTTTGTCAAAGATCAGATGGATGAATGTGCCTAGGGTTTGTCGCTGCATCCTCTCTTCTGTTTCATTAATCAACATGTCTGTTTTTGTCTCACTAACATGCTGTTTTTCTCACTGTAACTTTGTAATGTAACTTGAAGTCTGATATTTTATGATGTCCCCTGCGTTGCTATTGTTGCCCAGAATTGTTTTTGCCATTCTAGGTCTCCTCTGGTTCCATATGAATTTCTGATGAATGCTTTTGGTATGCTACTTGGTGGCTTTTAATTTCATGGCATGTATCTACCTATCCCCCTAAATCCTCATGCTCTCATAGACTGGACTTTTCTTTATTTTAGAGGGAGACGTTTTAGGTTTTCCCCATTTAATATGATGTTTGCAGTAGATTTGTCATAACTGGCTTTTATCAGATCGAGATAAGGTCCTTCTATACCTATTTTCTTCAAGGTTTTTATCATAAATATATGCCAGATTATGTTAAAGGCTTTTTCTGTTTCTACTGAGATGATCATGTGATTTTTGTTTCTGTTTCGGTGATGTATTACATTTATTGATTTGCATGTGCTGAACCCTATCCTGCATCCCTAAGATGAGGTCCACTGGGTCATGATGTATCACTTTTTTGATGATTTATTGCCTTCTGTTTACCAGTATCTTGATGAGGATTTTTTGTTTATTTGGGGAGAGGGTTTGTTTTGCTTTTGGTTTTTGAGATAGAGTAGTGCAAGCTGTAGTGCAGGCTACTGCTGAAGTCACTGTGTAGCCCAGGCTAGCCCAGAATTCATGGTGATCCTCCTGCCTCAGCCTCCCAAGTGCTGTGGGATTATAGGCATGTGCCACCATACCTGGCTTGTTGAGAATTTTTGTATCTATGTTCATTAAAGAGATTGGTCTGTAGTTCACTTTTATAGTTGGGTTCTTTTCTGGTCTTGGAATCAGAGTAGTGCTAGTTTCTAGGAATGAATCTGGGAGTACTCCTATCCTTTCAGTTTGATTATAGTGCTTGAAGAATATTGCTGTTAGATCTTTCCTAAAGTTCTTACAGAATTCAGCAGTAGATCCATCAGGACCTGAGCTTTCCCTATTTGGTCGAATTTTTATTACTACTTCTATTTCAATGCCTGTTACTGATTTACTCAGGGCTTTAATATCTTCTTGGTTCAGTTTTGATATTTCATATATATCCTGAAATCTTGGAGTGCATTTTCCAAAGTAGTTACTAGTGATCTTCCATAATTCAACAGTGTGAGTTGTGATTTTGTCTTTTTCATTTCTAATTCATTGATTTGGTTCTTTTCTTTCCTTTTTTAGGTAAAATTGTCTAAGGGTTTGTCTATTTTGTTTATTCTTTTTGAAAAACTAGCTCTTCAATTCATTGATTTTTTTACATTCAGTTTAGTTAATTCCTGCTCTGATCCTTATAATTTACTTCTTTAACATATTTGAATTTATATTCTTCTTGTTTTCAGTAACTTGAGGTGCATCATTAGGCTATTTGTTTGGATTTGCTCTGCTGTCTTGATGTGGGCATTCACAGCTATAAACTTCCTTCTTAGAAATGCTTTCACAGTTTCCCATAAGTTTTGGTATTTAGAATGGTATTATCACTTGATTCTAGGAACTGTCTAACTTTATCCTTGATTTCTTCTATGATATATTGATTATTCAAGAGTATTTTTTTTCCATATGCTTGCATAATTTCCATGGTTTCTTTTCCTATTGAGTTGTATGTTCATTGTGATGTCATCTGATAATATATATGTTATAATTTTGAATTTTGCATTTACTTAAGCTTGAGTTATGGGCAAGAAGATGGTTTATTTTGTAGAAAGTCCCATGTGCCATTAAGAAAAATGTGTATTCTGTTATTTTGGAGTGGAATGGTCTATAGATATCAATTAAATCCATTTGTTCAAAGATTTGTTTCAACTCTGGTATTTCTTTGTTGAACTTTTGGTCTAGTTGATCTGTGTATTTGTGACAGTGGGGTATAGAGGTCCCTCCAATATAATTGTATTTATCTGATCTTTTACTTCCAGTGAGTGTTTGTTTTATGATCTTGGGTATGCCTGTGTTGGGTGCACATGTTTGTTAATTTTACCTCTTTTTGTTGAATTGTTCTCTCAATCAATATGTGGTGATCTTTTTTCTCTTCTGATCAGTTTTGGCTTGAAGTCCACTTTTTATAAAAATAGGATTGCTATGTCTCCTTGTCTTCTCATTCTTTTTGCATGGGGTAATGTTTCCATTCTTTGATTTTTTTATTCTATGAATTTCTTTTTGGATTAAATATGTTTCCTGTATATAGTATATTGTTGGGTTTTGTTTCTTGATCCATTTTGCCATTGTGTATCTTTTGGTTAAGGAATTGAGATCATTCACATTGAGAGTTATCACTGAAAGGTACTGACTCATTTCTGTCATTGCATTATTTTCCTGTTGCTGATTCTCTCTTTCTCTCCCCTCCTCACTTAAAAGCTCACCCTGCATGATGTATACATTCTATTTTTTTTTTACTTCATTGTCTCTTTCTATGATATCCTCAAGAAGTTTTAGTAGCTCTAGTTTGGTGGTGCTAATTTCTTAAGGCACTCTTTGTCATGGACATACCTTATTTATCCATCATTTTCGAAATATAGATTTACAGGATATATGAGTCTATGTAGGAAGCTGTTTTCATTTAGGGCTCAAAACAGTTCACTCCAAGCTCTCTTGGCTTTTAACGTTTGTGTTGGGAAGTCTCCTTTAATTCTATTATGTTTACTTTTATAGTGATTTGTTGCTTTTTCCCAACAGCTTTTAAAATTCTATTCTTATGTTGGACTTTTGGAATTTTGCCTATGATGCTGAATGGATCTTTTCTGATCATTGCTGTATAGTGTATATATGCCTCATTTATCTGAATGTTAAATTCTTTCTCCATGTTTGGAAAGTTTTCTGCTATTATTTCAGTAAATAGGTTTCTTTATGCCATGTTTTCTATCTTCTGATTTCTCACTAATTCCAATTAACCTTAGGTTTGTCTTTGCATCAACTGGCAGCAGTTGAATACATTTTTATTTTTCTTGTTGTTTTGAAGAGTAACTACTCAGTGATGTCAGCCTGATCTTCTAGTCTTGACACTGTCCTTATATTGGTTACTTCTGTTGCACTCTGCTCTTCTACTGGTCATTTTTGTTATCTTTTCTTTCAAATGAACTTTTAATCTCCTGGATTTCTGTTTGGTACCTTATCATGGACTCTATTTCTTTCCAACACTGGTAATTCATGTTTTGTGTCATTTTGTTTAGCTCAGCTAGTTTTCGTTAATATCTTCTGTAAACTTGCTGATTGTTTTGTTTATTAAGTCTATTATCTATTTAGTTATGTCTTCTTTGAACTCACTGATGACCTTATTGATTTGGGTTTTTTTATCTCCTCTTTCATCATTTCAGAAAATTCAGCTGCATGACTTTTGATGTCCTTCCCTTTAGTGGCCTATGGATCAGCTTTGGTAGAGTTGAGAGGTTTTAGGTGTGTTTTGTTTCCTTGCCTTCCCTTCTTACACTTTTGTTGCTGTTATTGTTATTTTGGGGGGTGTGTGTGTGTTTGTGTTTATGTTGCTGACGTTGCCAGGCACTTATAGTGGAAAGGTTTTGCTGTTAGTATGGATATTTCTTTAGTTAGTGTCTGCTTTTCAGTGATGCATTCTTGGCATACCTAACTACAGAGCTTTTTCTGTATCACAGGATCCAACCTCCTTTGTTAATCGTGGTGAGCTGAAGAAGTATTGTAAGGATCAAGTGGGAAAATGTATGTAATGTGCTTGGCAGAGTCCCTGGCTTGAGAGAGTCCTCAGGCTATTACTGGAAAATGTGTGAAAGTTGTTGTTAATGTGATGAGAATTAGAAAATGGTGGGAAGAGGCAACATTGTTTTCTGAGTGAAGGTGGGCATATAAAAGGTAAAAATAATATAGGAGAGCACCCATGTTTCAGGCAATCAGTAAAACTGAGCTTAGAATTTTGCCTCAAGTTTGTTGAATATCTTATTTAATCAAAGGATTCAAAGTATGTATGTGCTTGTATAGTATATGCTCTAATATTTAGCTTCCTACAGTTTTTTTGTGGGAATGGTTTTAAATCCAATCTCTGAAATAACTTGGTCAGGTAGTCCAGTCTTTTTCTTACCCACAAGCAAGGCCCCTGTGGAGAGACAAAGTGCGTTCCCCCAAACCATGACAGAAGTTACATATTCAAAGCCTATTCCCTCTGTGCTTCGACAGGCACCTGCTCTGTCCACCTGAATTTGCCACATTCCTGCTCTGCCTTATGAAACAGCGGGACCTTTAGGAAGGGAAAATAGCAGCACTCAGCGTGCTAGAAACTGGCATAAGCCCTGCAGTTGGGTACAAGCACAGCAAGTAACTTCACACTGAGCAAAAATGCCAGATGAAGAAAATAAAGGTTCACGTCCTTAGAGAAGACTCAAGGCAGAGCTGTACATTCTCAGCAGATGGATGAAGGGGGTGAATCACAGGGACACGAGGTGCTCGGAAAGCTGTGTACTCCTTCTGGGAGATCATCCTTGGGTGCCCAAAAGGAGGCAAGCAACAAAGCTTCTCTTTACTACACCCCATAATGGTATTCCGAGGGGAGATGTGGCCCCTTCCTCTCTAGACCAGCAAGCTGACCTTAATATACTGCCTTCACTTTCTTTTCATTGCTGATTAATTCACTCACTCATCCCTATATATTCACACTTCTCGTACCCCAAATACAGTGGACACTAACTCATATGCATAAGCAATAAAAATGATGACTTTCCCCCAGGCTCTTTTATTTACAAGGCACTGGGTAGGTGCTATATCTAACTTAATTTAATCAATACAGCATGACAGGTTGACACTATCATTATTACCATGTTATCGATGACAGACCCGAGACTGAGGATGATAGGTAAGTTACCCCAGGTCACACAGCTAGGTAGCCGTGGAACTGGAATTTGAATGCAGACTTTTAACCCCAAAGTTCATTGCTATCTTTTCCATTCACTCCTAATAGCTCATCGCTAACTGGAGTAAGTTATAAAGTAGCATCTATGACTGCAAAGTCAAGTTGGAGTTGATCTTGTTAGTTTTTTAGTGGCATTTCTTTTCCTATGCAGAACAGAGGCAATATGTGAATCCTGCTGCAGAATATCCTTTGATATTTTCCCTCAAAGTTCACTGAATTTGCTCTTAAGAAATACACATGGTCATTGTGAATATCAACCTCCCCAAACCAGAACCCCACAGAGTCAGCACTCAGAAAATGTCCCCTTCTGATTTGCCTTCCACTTTCACCTGTGTCAAACAAATCTGTTCTCTAAATTCAGTGGTTGCCCCTGGGCTTCCCTGCAGCTCTTCTTGTGGATGTTTTCTCTTCTCTATGGCTTTAAGGACAATCACAGCTGTACAAAATCCTCTTCTCTTCATTGCTGTATGGCTGTTCCTCAGCCTATTTTCTTCCTTAAAGTTCATGGGACAACTGTTAAGCCAAGAATTTCCTGCTCTCTGGCATCATAAGTGGAATAGGGAAGCCAGGGACCCTTTAAAGGAGTTCCGGAGTCCAGAGAGCCATGACACTTATTCCTGAAAGATCATGTACTATCTTCCCTCAGAGCAGTGGTTCTCAAACTCCAATGTACTTCAAGTCACTCAGCAACTTATTAAAATACAGATATCTGGGTCCACCGCCAGAGTTTCTGACCTAGTGATCTGGTGACAAATCCCACAATGTATACTTCTAAGTTCCCAGGTAATTCTGCTATACTAGCAACCAGTTTGAGAACTTCTAATGAGTCCCTATCTGTTCTGGGCTTAGTTATCAAAAGAAATACTGATTTAGAAAATTAGGTGGAGAAGTTGAGGACAAAGAACACATCTGCAAAGGAGATAACCTGCTTCCTAAAACTGACAGTCCTACAAAGGAGCATGTATATGACTTGAAGTTTATGTTCTTGATGGAGCTCTTTATTGCCAGAGCTTGTTTTTCATTTATTAAGCATAGCTGAATGGACCTATTACTCACACTGTCAGCTTCCTTCCTGAAATACATAAATGTTAGGATTATGTCAGGAGATAGCATGGTCTTGAGGGTGCTACCTGAACTCAATGTATTAAGCAGTATAATGCCCTCCCATTAATTTTCTCAGGTTACCATGTTGTGGCATAACATTTAATACCCTCTTGGTTTAAAATGGATAGATCAGGTAAGTCAAATTAGCACACTACTGTGGACAACTCATTTTCCTTCTGCTTTGCACTTGAAAAGCTTTACCTAACTTTGCAGTTACTGTAAGCAACAGCCCGGTGAATGATGAGTGATGTCATCGCTAAACCACCTCGTCTGAGCCCCTGTGGACTAGCTGAACAGTCCTGGGAAGAAGCATTGCTTTCTAATGCTGACTTTTCTGCTCATAGGCAGATAGGATTTGTACAGAGGGCTGTGAGTGAGCAAGCCCTCAGCTCTCCAAGGAGACTATAGCTCTTACCTTCTGATTTGCTGCCTTTGTCAGTAAATAATATTAAATTCAGATCTTAAGAAAAACCTGTCTGCTCTCTCTGGGGCTCTCCTTTTACCTTTACATTGTTTCTAGAGTATCCTGAAAGATATCAAGAGTATGTCTTTGATCTATCTTATATCTGCCACCTCCCTATGTCACTTTGAGCAATTTGCTTAATATTTCCATGATACAGTGGCTCTCTTGTAGAGGGGAGGTTTTAGGTTAGTTCATCTCTAGCTTCCTTCCAGTTTGAACAGTCAACAATTTTCATTCATTTTTTTACCTTTCACCTTTCTGAAATTAAGCATCGTTTCCTGCATTTTCATTTCTTTTCAGGTTGCTCTTTTCCCCTCCTCTCACCACATATATCTCATCTCCTGTCTGACTTAGTGTGAGGGACTGCTACCACGTCCCTCCTGTTACGGCACAGATGTCATTCTGTCACAGATGACACCATACCTCAGCATATCTTTCCCCCTTCCAAAAGTGACTCCTTGTGTCTATTTAATCTCAAAGATAGTTTCTTAAAATATGTATTTATTAGCAATTAGAACTAGCTTGTGTTTCTTGGTTCTGTTTCACATACACTCACAGTAATAGGGAACCTCTCTTAGTCTCACATTGGTACAGGAGAAGCGGATAAGAGAGCTGGGACTGAATGATGATTCACCAGGTCTATGATACCAGTGCTGAAAGGAACTTCACGTTTGTGATGGTCCTCATCTTTTAGGTCAGGCTGGTGCAGGGTGTTCACCTGCTCGGCACACCTCACCTCCACAAAGAGCTACTGTCGCCACCTGGATGTGAAGACAACTGCCAGAGACCTCTACCCCAGCTCCCATTCTTGCTGTTCCCAGCCAGATTTCATTCGGATTACATTTGCCCAGCTCAGAGCTGTGGAACTCCGCCTGTTTTGCCATCCCCATGGTACTGATGAAAGTTCTCCTGCCATTCAGGCCTTGTGTTTCTTCTGCAAATGCTGTGTTACTTGCTGCACCTTCTCCATGGTCAGCATCCTGGGTGGCTTAGGTAAGGATATTCTGTCCTTGTCCCAATTCTGATGTAATTGGCATTATAACTAAAAAGTCAACTCACCAAATAATATATTTGCCCCAAAATCAAATCTCTACCTAATTTTTTATTTACTGAAAATAAGATTTTCAATTACAATGCTACTTTGGTTCATGAATTTAATTCTTTCCATGATTTTGGTCACAAGCCGAATTCAAAGAGAACTGAAGTCAAAGAGAACTGAATCAAATTCAGTGGGCCCAGTGGTGACCTTATGGGGAAATTTGATTCAGTTCTCATCCAGTTCAGTTTGTGACCAGACTCGTGGAAAGAATTAAGTTCATGAACTGAGGTACAAACTGTATTTTCAAAGTTTACTAAAAACGCCTTAAAACATGTGAAGATATCTGATTTTTTTTGTTGTTTTTTAAGCTGTGTATAAAGTGTGCTATGGAATTAGCTGTTGAAGTACCCATTTCTTCAAAAACCAAAGACCTGGTAGTGTGTGTGTTTATAGTTCACGTGTGTATGTGTGTGTGTGTGTGTGTGTGCGCGCGTGTGGTGCTAGGGTTTGTATCTAGGGCTTTTGTGGTGAGCTAAAGCCCTAGCTTTTTTTTATGGCTTTGTTGGTGGTGTTGTCTTACTTGTTTGTTTGTTTTTGTGCTAAGTTCCTAAGTTGCCCAGGCTGTCCTGAGGATATTATTTTTAATGATAATATCTAGGGTGTTTGATTATAGCTGATTTGTAGAGTCACAGCTGTATTTTCCTAAAAAGAATATACATCATATCTATAATTGGAAAAAAAATTATAAATGTTAATAAAAACCCCACAATAAAGTTTCCATACTGACTTCCAGGCACTCATACTCAAGTGAAAGAAGAAGGGACATATACATTGTGTAGAGTCTTAAGGAAACTTTTGAAGAATTTTTAAAACCTGTAAGGGGCAAGTGTGGTGGTGCACTTAAGAGGCTGAGGCAGGAGGATCACTGTGAGTTGGAGGCCAGCGTGGGCTACAAAGTGACTTCAAGTCCAGCCTGAACTGCTTAGTGAGACCCTGTCTCAAACAAACAACAACAACAAAACAACAACAAAAACTGTAAGGAAATATTTCAATCTGGGAAATCTGTGAGAAATTCCTGTGGGTAGGGTGTTTGGTGAGGTTTTTGAGAAATCATTCTGCTCTTGCTTCAGGTAAATCTTTGGTCCCCACCCTGTTCCTACAGGGAGGAGCGCTGCCTGCCTCATTAGATCCTGAACTTGTGTAATATTATTTTCAATTACAGATGAGACCAGGGAGGGCTTGGAGCTCTAATAACAAATATATTAAAGAAGAACCATTGGCTCTGCAAGGAGGTTCTGAAGTTTTCCCTAAACCTAGACTGTCCAGCTCAACCCTAATTTGAAAAAGAGAATACAGTATTTATATTTTGAATTAGTGTATTAAACATAAGGGGAGAAAAGCAGTAACTGCTTAGTTTACAAAATCATCCCCAAGAGTCTTGGCTATAGATCCAAGGACAAAATGAGGCTGGGTATGAATTAATTAACTTTGTTTTGGACAGGATGTGGGCCTCTGGGATTCTCCGTATGCCAACGCAGGTCAGCAAAGATGCAGACTCCTGAGTCCGAGCTCAGGGCGGCCCCACGTAAGCTGATTACTGTGCCTCACCCCCCTTGCTTAGCATCTGCCCATGAGCAGGCTAAGGTCAGTGCAGTCTTCCTAGCCAGTCATCAGAAACAAAGGAGCAGAAATCTGCCAACCCTCTCTCCCTACTGAATTCAAACCAGGAAAACTAGTATTACAACTAACTGGCTCACAAGCCCCCTCCCCAGAATCAAGAAAATGAGGACAGAAGCAGTGCTGAGTTTAGCCCAACCTTTATAAGAGCCAGTGTAAGCAAAAGATTTATGCATCGAAAATTACAGTACTCTGAAAAAAAGAAATTAAAGAGGAATTCAGAAAAATGGAAATATATCCCTTGCTCATGGCTAGGAAGAAACAACATTGTAAAAATGGCCATCCTCCCAGAACTGTTATATAGATTTAATGCAATTCCAATCAAAATACCATTAGCATACTTCACAAATCTAGAGAAAACACTCCTAAAATTCATCTGGAACCATAAGAGAACTAGAATAGCAAAGGCAATCCTAGGCAACAAAGGCAAAGAAAGAGGCATCACAATCCCAGACTTGAAATTAAACTATAAAACTGCTGTAATAAAATCAGCTTGCTACTGGAAAAAGCAAAACAAACCAAACAAACAAACAAACAGACCAGAGGATCAATGGAACAGAATAGAAGATACAGACACAACTACAAACACACTCAGCCTCCTTATCTTTGACAAAGAGGTCAAACATGTTTGCTGGAAGAAAGATAGCCTCTTTAATAAATGGTGATGGAAAAACTGACTTTCTGCATGCTGAAGACTTAAACTAGACCCATGCCTATCACCATACACTAAAGTCAAAATGATCAAGATCTAAATATTAAGACAAACAATTAGCCGGATGTGGTGGCGCACGCCTTTAATCCCAGCACTCGGGAGGCTGAGGTAGGTGGAGTGTTGTGAGTTCGAGGCCAGCCTGGGCTACAGCGCGAGTGCAAGGCCAGCCTGAGCTACATAATGTGACCTTACCTCAAAAAACTAGGGCTGGGAGTTTGGCTCACTGGCTTAAGCACCTGTCTGTGAGTTCGATCCCCGGTACCAGAAAAAAAAAAAAAAAAAGATATAAAAAGTTAACCTACTAGAAGACACAGTATGTAGAAATCTTGACAACATAGGAGTAGGCAGAGAGTTCATGAATAAAAATCAAACTGCATGGAAAGTACCTCAAAGAATTAACAACTGGGATCTTGTCTTATTAAAAAATTTTTGCCCATCAAAAGAAATCACCAACAGAGTGAAAAGAAAGCCCATTGATTGGGAAAGATTTTTGCCAACTGTCCCTCAAAGGACTTTTATCTAGAAAGTATGAAGAACTGAAAAAAATCAAGTCCCCCAAATTTAAAGACTGAATACAAAAATGGGGATCTGAGATGAATGCATAATTCTCAGATGAAGAAATACAAATTGCAAACAAATATATGAAAAAATGTTCAACATCATTGGTCATTTGAGAAATGCAAATTAAAACAACACTGAGATATCATCTCGCTCCACAAAGATTGGCTAACATCAATAAATTAACCAGTAACAAGTGCTGGTGGGGCTGTGGGGGAAAAGGAACTCATCTCCATTGTTGATGGGAGTGTAGACTGGTACAACCACTGTGGAAATCAGTGTGGAGAATCCTCAAAAAACTAGAATTAGATGTTCCATTTGACCCTGCTATTCCCCTTCCAGGTATTTTCCCAGAAGAATTGAAAGCACCATATCACAGAGATATATATGCACCAATGTTTATAACTGCACAATTTGTAATAGCTAAAACTTGGAATCAACACAAATGTCCATCAACTAGGGAATGGCTAAAAAAGATGTGGTGTTTTTATACAATGGAGTACTATTCAACCATAAAGAATGATAAACTCAAGACTTTTATAGGTAAATGGATGCAACTAGAAACCATACTCATAAATGAAATAAATCAGACTTGCATGTGTAAACACCATATTGTCTTGCTAGTGTAAGAAACTGAAAGAGTAAATAAGATCCAAAAGTTACAATAGATACAGTAAAGGGGAAAGAAACTGCTCAAAGGGAAATTATATTGTATGCTCAAGCTTGCATGCCCGCATCTGGTAACTGGAGTGACAATTTTGAAGGACAACAATATGCAATATAACAACCTTTTTTTTTTTTTTTTTTTTTTTTTTTTTTTTTTTTTTTTTTTTTTTTTTTTTTTTTTTTTTTTTTTTGAGGCACTGGGGATCAAACTCACAACCTTGCACCTGCCAGACAGGTGCTTAAGCCACTAAGCCAAACTCCTGACCCTAGTTTTTTGAGGCAGGGTCACACTATGTAGCTCAGGCCGGTCTTGCGCTTGCGTTGTAGCCCAAGCCGGCCTCAAACTCACAACGCTCCACCTACCTCAGCCTCCCAAGTGCTGGGATTAAAGACATATAACAACCATTTTAAATTCCGGTCATCTTACTTTAAAATCCTGTATCGCTATTATTTGTTGTTGTTTTTGTCATTTTGCTTTTGTTGTTGTTGTGTTTTTATTGTTTGTTTCTTAATATATTTTTCTCTTTAAAATAAAAAAAGAATCCATGTACTGTTCTCTGTCGCTCTTGGCTTCACCTCAGCACTTCCAAGGAAAGGGATTTCACGCTTTCCTATTGAGTGAGGCTCACTGCGCCCCAGTCACCCTAATTTATACCCATTTATTAACACTATCTCCTTTGACTTTCATAGGCGTCCCAATTTGGACAGTATATTTTGTGGCCACTTTGTGACAATAAAGCTCTTTTGTAGCTAAATGTTCCTAAGAGCTGATCGAAGGTCAGACATTTGTGAGCTTCGTGCTATCAATGGCATTATCATTCTCATCACCACCATAGACCAAGATGATGAACCTGCAAAGTGATCCAGAAGGCTTCAGGATCAGGCATTTGGACTCACAGTCAGACTGCTAAACTACTCTTCCCTTACAGCTAAACTGCTCTCTGTCTGGACTTCTGTTTCATATGCTTAATAAGAAAAGGATCCCTTTCCAAATCCCCAAGTGCTTCCTCCACTGACTTCCTCCTAAGTTGTCAGTTGAATAGAGGAGACTAATTTTGAAGGACCTTGTTGTACTCCAGATATTGTGCTTAAAAGAAGCCACTGTCACCTTTCAGTCATCTCATCTCCATTCCATCTCAGCTCACTCAACTCAAGGTCCCACTCACAGCATGTTATGGAGTTCAAAGCTAAGTTGATCTGATTTCAACACCTGTCTTCCCATTATACCACATTGCTCACCAAAGTGCATTCAATTTTTACAAGCTTTTGTAAACTTGAGAAGCAGAATTGTAATTCTTCCTAAGTGCTGCCTCTGTAAAACTGCTCACGAAACTCAAGCATGAAACCTCCTTCCTCACAAGTTGATAGACTGACTCCTGTGTCTGAAAAAAACATCTCTCTGTGCTAGCTCAGGAAGATCTGTGGCACCCATTTGCAAATGGGCACTCTCTTGTGGATGTTTATCTGAAATACTCCCGGACCAAAGGGTCTGAGCAATTTACAGTGTTTAGGCCCTGTTCTTCCCTTGTGTGGATCTATTTTGCTTGCATAGTGATTAAGGATCATAGTAACATGAAAAGCAGTATACACTCATTCATCTATACAGTAATGAATTTATTGAACATGAACCATAACAAAGGTGATATGAGTGCCAGACCTCATGCCGCAAGCTTGTACCAATTATCCCGTTTAATCTTCACAAAGCCCCCAAGGGCACGTTGCCTTAATTTCCCCATGTTTCCACTAGGCACCTGAACTTTGAAGTAACTTGCTTAGGCACACACTGTTTTAAAGTGGACAAGCCGTGAGTTAAATACTGCCAGGCCTTCTGAGTCTTTGACAGTATACACATCTCAATGGCTAAGCAGTTCCGTCCCTTGTCCCATTTACAGTGCTGTGCTTAGCAGCCCTTCTAACACAGGATCCAGAGAACGGCTGGCCACTGGGAGACAGCGCCTACAAAGCCTGTGGGCTCACGGGGCAGGCTGACACTCAGGGCTTCAGGTTCACTAAGAACTAGATGCTGACAATTGCTGGGGTCTCTGTTCCCAGAGCGGCCCTCCCTCAGCTTTGTTAGAGGCTGTAGGGGCCACATCCCTGCTTTTTCTATCGGCACCCAAGAGTGTCTTTTTCATGACATCATTTTAAGCCAACCAAGATTTTCTGTCCCACCTGTGTATTATGTATTGTTTTTCCACTAAGTAAATGTAATACAGGTTCATTGAAAAAACATGAAGTATATATATATGTATATATATATCACCCTTCATCCCACTGTTGAGTGACAGCTACTAAACATTCTTGTTCATATTATTACAGGTCTTTCCATGATAAATACACATGTAGTTCTTTTCTAAATGAACCTTTGGTCACTTGCATGATTTTAGCCACTTTTTTTTACATAAAAATACATAATTAACATCTTTCAGTGCTAGTGGATATACTCTGCATCTTTTTTTTTAAGTGTTACATGGTATTCTATAATGGCAATAGTCATGTAATATGTCCCTGTTGGTGAACATTAAGACTGTTTCCTGTGTTTTCAAATTATAAACAACACTGTGTTTTATATACTGTCTGCCCCAGACAGATTTCTTTTTAAAAAATAAGTTATAAGTGGAATATTTAGGCATGCATGCTAAGGTCTTTGATAGAAATTGCTAAATATACCCATAAAAACGTAGCAAATCACACAGCTCTGTATAGACAGTGCACAAAGGCACTGCCTTTCCTGCATCCTCACTGACACCCCCAGTTTTCCGTCTTGTTTATTTTAATGCCTCTATCATCACACAAGCCAAAGACAACCCCTGTCCTACCCTGGCTGTTCTTCCCCACAGAGCCTTCTCTATCCTGGCTGAGCAGAGAGGGCAAAAAAGATTGCATGTCATCCCTCAGTCACCTCATGGCCCTGGAGATTGGTCCCCTGAGAAACTGTTCAGGGGCTGAGGTCAGAGGGAAGCAATGAGTCGTGCTGTGATCTCATCCTGGAAGCCTGCCTCACTCTTGGGCCTTACGTTTTTTTTTTTTCCTGTATATGTTCTCCCTGTGCCCTCCTGTCATTCCATTTCATCCGTGCTATAGAGACTCCTAAATCAGCCCTCTCTTCCGAGTCCAGGGCTCATGAATCCAACTCTGTTTGGATATTAACTTCACTTGGATGACCCACAGGCATCCTCAGACTCAACAGCTCAAAGTCAAGTCTCCTCTTGCTCTCTCCATGGCCCCCTGTGTTGGCCCCTCCTCTAGCAGACCCAACCCAGTGAGTGACACCTGTGTTCTCCCACATTCCAGAAGCCTGTAGCTCAGAGCCTTCCCTCATGCCTGCCATTCTCAATTAATCATGCAGTCCCATCAATTCAGTGTCTTAAACACCTCTATTATTTCCCAGCAAGGACCCTAATCCAAACCAATAGATGACTGTAATGATCTCTAAGTTGGGATAGATTGGATGGGAGAGAAAGGAGAAGGAAAGCAGCATTTCCTGAGCACCTGTATATGCCTGGTGCTGGGATTTGGGTAATATCCATGCACAATAAATCTATGGAGTAGATATTACTATCACCATTTCACAGATGAGGAAACAGGTGCGCAGAGATGAAGTGGCCCAGAGACCCAAACAGGGCCAGCATTTAGAGCTCACATGTGATCCTTGCTATAGATTAGATAGCTGGAGTGAAGCCAGGTGTGATATATGTGGAAGAAACGTCCCTTCTTGGTGAGCTTCTTGAGGCCAGGGAATAACTGTGAATCACTTTGCTTATCCGGTAGGGTTTAGCCAGGACCTGTATCAAGTCATGTTCTACCTCTGTCATTTATGGGAGAGAGGAGAGTCTAGCAATTAAGAGCATGGACACTGGAACAAGACTTTTTGGCATTCAAGTCTCAGCTCTGCTGCTTACTGGAGATAAAAATGAGCAGGTACTCAAGTTGTCCTGCTATGGACAAGGTGACCGCCCAAAGAGATGTGTCCATGTCCTAAGTACCATAGCCATGAATGTGATCTTATTTTGTAAAAAGAGTCTTTACAAATTTAAATGAGATATTTCAAGATGGGTCATCTTGAATTAACAAACCTCAAATCCAGTAAGAAGTGTTTTTATAGGAGGCCCATGGAGGAAAGATCAGACAGAGGAGGGAAGGAGGCGGAGTGAAGCAGCCATAGCAGAGAAACAAGGGCAGCACCACCAGCTACACAAGATTTGGGATCTCCCTGAAGCCTCTGCAGGGCCCTATGGATACCTTGGTTCTAGACTTTTGCCCTCTGGAGCCCAAAGAGAGTAGATTTATGTGGTTTAAAGCCACCAGGTTTGTGGTAATTTGTTATGTCAGCCTTAGCAAACTAAGAAAGTCTCAATTTTATTATGCAGTCATGGACATATGATAACACTTATTTCATAGGGCTACTATGAGAATTAAATGGATCAATACACATAAGGCAATACAGAGCAGTAGCTGTCATATAGCAAGGTGGCAAATATAGCTGTTACAATATTTGCTATGACTCTTTAATAGTTGTGTGACCTTTAACTAGTAATAATAAAATACCTAGACTGTATCAAAGCTGTAGTTAGCTTCTTTCATTTAAAGCTGATCTTCTCAATCCTCCTCGGTTCCATGGACTGCTAGAATTTGGTCTCCAGCCTCACTACAGACAAGTCACAACCCACCAAAAGGAGGAGTTCAAAAGCTGCCATGTGCCCTTGACCTTACAAAATGCTCTGACCCATCACTAGGATACTTAGAAAAGTGGCCTTTTCTTTTCTCTCCAGATTGCCGTATTGCATGGCTAGGGGAGTGGGATAAGGGGATACATGACTTCTGACTAATATCTGACCAGGGTTGTTTGTGATGATAATAGGTCACACACAAGAAATGAGGCAAAAATGGTTAATTACTATGCAAGCACTCCTTCAATCTCTCTCCCTCTTTCAAGCTCTCCCTCCACTCCTTCTCTTGCTAATGAAATCAGAGCAAAGGTGAAAGCCTGTAATTACATTTGAAGTAATTAGAACCCTGCTTAATAGAAAGCTTAAAATAGCAAGTCCAAATCAATAGATTACCCATTGATACTATTATCCATTCTAGCATTCTGAATCATCCTCCTTAGGGTAGTCCTTGCATGGGTCTTCTTTGGACAGCAGGGGGGCTCTAGTAAAATGTAAGCCTACAGGCATACCACTTACAGGGAGAAAGCTTTAGAATTAATTGTGCCTTCCTTAGTTTCTAAAACTCTCCCCCATTAGTGAAAGTCCAAGTCAGCAAAACAGATTCATATAGCACCTCTCTTAAAATACATATTTGATATCAGATCCTATTGCACTAAAATTCCTTGTCTTCTATGTGCAGTCTTCATTTTTGGCTCAGAGAATCTCAACTTCAGTGTGAATTCAAAAGCAAGTCTGATTCAACAGACCTGGGGTAGAGTCCGAGTTTCTGCATCTCTAGCAAGCTTCTCCACCCTACTGCTACTGCTAGAGGGGGCCACATTAGAGGAGGGAGGCACTGTGAATGGCAAGAGAGAAGTCTTTCTTAGTCCCACAAATGATTTTACCTCCCTCCTTCCACAGCAGCTATTCTAAACTTCTAGTGTGTATCTTGAAAACGTAGTGAATTTGTCAATTGAAGGAAGACATCCTGTGTCAGGAAAAATCATAGCTCTTGACAGGTCTTTTTTCATGTTCTTTAAAATATGCTTCAACTTTTCTTTATTCATAGTGTATGCAACAGGCCAAAGCCATTTAGGGTTGCTCAGTACTCAGGCAAGGTTGTGAGTCCTCTGGGTTGGCAATGAGAACAGACTGACCAGGACTCGGAGGCAGAGGACCAAGAACAGGATCTCCTGGTACAGTGCTTCCCTTGAGTGTGTGTGCTTCACACCAGGTGAAGTGATAATGGCCCAAAATCTTGGGGAGCAAAACGTAAAGGTGGGATTTCCCTAATCTTGGCATCACTGAGGCCATCTCTGCATGCCTTCCTGGAACTTTGAACCCGATCTTGAGCTAAATCAGCCCAGTCATCTCCTGTGTCTACTGTTACAAATTACCACAAACTTGGTGACTGAATACAAGACAGTTTCTCCTCTCAGAGTTTTGAGGGACAAAAGTCTTAAATCAAGGTCTTAAATCAAGACCACTCTCCCCATAGAGGCTGGAGGACAGAATCCATTCCCTGCTTCTTCTGGCCTCTGGTGGCTGCTGTTCTTCCTTGTCTGTGGCTGTGTGATTGCCAGTGTCCAAAATGTTCACATCTCTCTCTCTGATCTACCCTCTCTTTTGAGTTCATATTGTCATATTTCACCCAAGTTCCTTTTATCGGGACACATGTGATTACACTTAGCACCCAGCTGGGTAATCTAGCACAACCTTCTCAGCTCAATAGCCTCAAACTACACACCTGCAAAGACCTTCTTGTTATTTTGGCCATATAAGGTAGTATGCACGGATTACAGAGGCTGCAATATGTATATTGTGGGCAGGAAGTGGAGATGGACATTTCTGTAGCCCATCACTGCTGAAACACCTAGAACCAAAGTGCAAAGTCTGTGTGGATAAATTGAAGGTCTTCTTTCTGTCCCTTGTACACTCTGTGCTCCTCATACTCACACATGCCTTTGTGCCTGCTGCTCCCTCTTGCCTGGGCATCATCCCTCCCCTCTCACACCCTTCACTTCTTTTCCAGCGGCCTTCACATCAGGAGCAGCTTCTTCAAAAACACCTTCCCTGATCTCCTGGACTAGGCCTGTCCCCCATCATATGACCCAACCTTACAGTGTTGGAATTTGATGTGTTTTATGTAACTTTTTTTTTAATGTTACTGTCCCTGCCTGCTCTGTGTATTTTATTTTCAACACATAGCACATGATAGATACTCAGTACGAATGTGTTCAATAAAGACTTGACTCTTAAAACTTGTGACTTCAACTCCTGCAACTATGTGTGTTAGTGGGCTTGGGCTGTAATAGATTGTGGCTGTTAGAGATTCTGTTAAACAACAGAAATTTATTTTCTCACAGTTCTGGAAGTTAGGAGTCTAAGATCTAGGCACTGTCAGGGTTGGTTTCCTCTGAGAGCTCTCTCTCTTACTAGCTTGAAGACAGCTAGCTTTCTCAAAGCTTTCCTGTGCGTGTACCCTAGAGAGGGAGTGGGAGGAGGACAGGCAGAGAGGGAGGGAGAGGGGTCAGGGGAGAAGGGGGGAGAAGAGAGAGGAGGGAGGGAGAGAGGGAAAGGAAAAAGGGAGACAAAGAAAGAGAGAAAGAAAGAGAAAGGCAGTATGTATGTGTGCTCTCCTAGCTTCCTCTCCTTTGTTTTGCTTTGTTTTGTTTTGTTTTTGTTTTTTTTAAGCTAGCAAAGTTGCAAAGTTTTATTAAGGGTAAGAAACCAAAACAGGCTCTGTAGAGCAAGTTTGGCCCAAGTACAAAAAGGAACAGTAGTACACCCTACAGCGTGAGGGTGGGCCACCATGCAAGAGGGAATAAAATAACAAAAACTCAGTGTGGACCCTCCTTTTTGTATCACCCTCTCCTCAGGCTGATGTCAGGTCCAGGCCATCCTATGGAAAACTTAAATCACTTAAGTTATCCAGAGCAGTCCAGGTGCCTGGCTTTAGGAACTAACTGTGGAGATTCTGTAGTCAACAGGTCACTAGCTGCTGCTTATAAGGACACCAGCCCTATGAGATTAGGGCCCCACCCTTATGCCCTAATTTAACTTTATCTTAAAAGCCCTGTCTCCAAATAGTCACACTGGGAGTTAGGACTTCAGCATGTGAATTTGGAGAGGGACACAATTCAGTCTCTGATACTATGACCTTGAACTGGTTCACATCAGCAAGGCTGGATTCCCTCATCCCAGTTGCTTGAGGACAAGAGACTTTGATCATTAAATGACATGAAGTGAGGCAACATATGTGGTGTGTCCCACACATTATCTGACACAGTAAGGATCTTTGTTATGTTCTCTCCAAAACAGTCGGGTATTGGAGGGTAAGTCCATTATTTGTGAGGTAAAAGAAAAATCAGGAGCTAGCAGAGAAGTGAGGCTGGAAGGAGAAAGCATCCAATAAAATAAAGGGTCATTTTCTAACTGGTCACCACTACAGCAACTTGAGCTTCATCTCACGAAACTCAAGCATTGGTGGGGAAAAGACACCTCAGAGTCACCCCTTAAAGAGCTGGGGAATCTCTGCACCTAACTCATCAATTGTTGGTTGAGGTCTTCCCTGAGGGATGTTCATTCTCCTGACATCCAGTTTGCTGTGCATGGAGACCAAGGAAAATCTTCAGGTGAAGAGATGGGGGATATGACCATTGGCAGTTCAACCAGCTCTGCAAAAGGAAGGTTTATGGAGCTATGGACAGGTTTGCTGTCTGCCGAGTGAGCTAACAGAGCACCTTAGCTGTTCTCTGTAGTGGTGGACACAGTACCTGTAGTAGTAGTTTTCAAACCACTAGAGATGTTCCTTGACCCTTTGGTTGTGGGGCCAAATGTGTGGAAGGAATGTACGTTACATGCTTATCCTAGGGAATTCAAGACCAAAGCTCTGAGATGTCCTGCAGTTGCGATGTTAGGCTTGTTTGAATCCTGCAACTTCAAAAATCAATCATACAAAGACTTTTTCACATACTATATACTTACCTTTTTAAGAAGTTTAAGTTCTATAACTCATGCTTTGAGGATTATCCATTCAGGCCAGTGGAGATACGCCTGTAAAATAAAACTCAGAGTTTTTGCGTGTTTCTGTTTAGCCCTGTATCTGATGAATGAGTACCTAGCATAGAGATAGTGTTCAGTAAGTATTTATTATTGCAACAGATTTCAAGCAATGTCAAAAAATAAAATAAAAAAAAAACAAACACTGAAGATATTTTCACTACTAATCTTATGACAAATGACGATCTAGAGTCCAAAGTAACTATTCTGAAGACTTTGGGGGAAAGTTCATCTGAATATATATTTCTTAAAATACTGAATTGAAAGTTTTTATTCTTTACTCATTTACATGAAATTCAGGAAAAAAATAAAATGAGGACCACTTGGCAAGAGAAATAGTGCTTCCTGTGCAGACCCGTGTGAGAGTGCAGATCAGTGTCCCAGTGGTCCTGGTGTTCCTCTGGTCCCACCTCACTAAAAAGAGTGCACCAATTTCCATTTCCTCTCTCTGTACTTCACCCATTTGTTGAACGTTAAAGTTTGCAGCTGTGACCTGACTGCAGGGTGAAGTGAATCACATTAGAGGACTTCTGACAAGTGCACCCCCTTTAGCCTTAATGCCAGGCAGAACTTACTGTTACTTGGTCTCAACTGTCAGCTGAGGCCAGGGTGAGTCCTTGTCACTCCAACTTTCTCATTTGTTGACAAGACCTAAGGTCTTTTTCAGCCTGGTACAGTTGCTTCAGAAGCAACAAAGCATACATGACAAGTGGGATTTGGAACAAATAGGCTTTTCTCTACAGCTTCTCGCTCCAGCTGGGCATCCCTGCTATTTTTGCCCAATAGTCCCTAAGAATGGCAACATCAATGACAATTCATTGCCTGTCCATCATTATTACAATGAAAGGTTTAAACTAATTATTACTCATTCTTTGAAGCTGAGATGGGTGGAGAGTATAAAACAAGTTTGTTTTATTGCCTGCTTGGTTAGACACTTGTATAACTAAATGCCCATTTCCTAAGAAAGAGTATTTCCTGGCTTTTACAAAAGGCAGGAGCCAGTACAGAGTAGCATTCTCTTTATACCTTGCAGTTGGAAATGCTGGTATTTCCAAAGAAGAGTGGGGATAGCGAACTATAGCCATCCAGGTTCTCATGGGTAACTATCCCATGCTCTTTCTTGAGCAATGACGATGTGGGTCCTGAAAGGTATTGGATAACCTAATCTCAGAAGGGACATCTCATCATTTTGGTGGTATTCTGCTTGTTAAAAGCAAGTTATTGAATCTATTCCACACTCAAGGGGAGGGGCTTATACCATAGCTCACATCACTGGGGGGACTGTCTTCTGTAGAAGTTACCCACTGCAGTGGTTTGTGTTGTTCTCTAGAAATGAGCGTGCCTTTAACTTGATTCTTTTAACCCTTTCCTGCTTTGGGAATCATGAGTGGTGTACCCATCTGGACTCTAGTGCCTTGCCAAACTTCTCTTTCTAAAAGGGAATAAAAAAGGAAAACAAGAGATGAGCAGGTTCTGCTAAAAACAATTTCCACTGTGAGAAATGCACTGCAGGTACTGACACTGGAGTATGAAGAGGACCCCAGTTACTCCTGTTGGCTTCTCTGAACATCAGTTTCCTGATGACTTACTTTATAGCCTCCTAACGAGCATACTAAAAATAGAACTGTAGATGTTAGAGACATAGAAGCTGCATATTTAGGCACTGAACTCCTTTCCCATCCCCCACTTTGCAAGGAGCTTTAGCGATAATTTGAGATTATTCGAAGCTGCATTTACATTATCTTAATGTGCATGTTCAACATTATCCATCTAATTTTGATATAAATGCTTCACCAACAATTAAGCCGCCTCCTAATTGACTAAATTATTACTAGCACTTTCTTGCAGCATGCACCGTAGGAGGAAGGAAAGGAGGGAATAGCCTGTACTGAGAGAGGCCTGTGGATGAACCTTAGAATATAAACAGACATAGGTGTCATCATTTCAAGCAGAGCTGCGACTATGGAATTTTGTAGAGGAAAATGTTTAAAAATAGACAGTATTATAGTTATATGACAACTATCTCCTCTTTTTGTTTCCTTTTGTGCAGATTGTCTCCCAGAGAAAGCTGTCCAAGTCTTTGCTGAAGCACGGGAACACAGCAGGGAAATCCTCCATCACGGTGAGCCCTTAGAGAGCTCCCTGAGCAGCCTCTGCCCGGGGGGCACCCAGTGGGCTGGCTAGTCCACACTGCACCCCTAGAAGCAGAGTTTTCAATGCTTCTACCCTGAGGAAAAACAGGAAAGGAAAATGATTTGAAAGTGAGGTTACTCATTTTTACTAAACACTTCTGCAATTGCGATACGTTTGAGTAGAAGAGAATGTGGTGGTGTTGAACATATGAAGAATGTGGAACTGCCTGGGGTCTTACATTATCAGAACTACCTGTCTCTTCAGGAACGTTTAGTTCAAGGTTTAGTTTGTTGCCTGAGAAGCAGAATCCAACTCTTAACACTCCCCTTAGATATAACAGTTTCAAACTATGGTGATTCAGTAGCCATTAGTCACATGTGATTATTCAAGGAAACGAATTATTTAAAATTAAATAAAAGCAAATAGTGTTCATAGTCACACTAGCTGTATATTGAGTGCTGCTCTATTGCACAGTGCACAGGATAGAGCAGTTGTAGTATCACAGGTTGTTCTATTGAGAAATGCTGAACGTATTTCTAAATAGAAGCCTAAAGTTTCATGATGGTATTTGAAACTTTGCCATCTCAAATTAGAGCTTTTGAGAAAGATAGAGAAAACAGTCTGTCTATTTAGATATATGTGTGAGAAGAAAAGGAGGGAAAAAGAGAGAGACAGAGACAGAGACAGAGACAGAGAGAAAGAGAAAGACTAAGAAAAATCTAAATTGCTAGGAAGACAAATTGCCAGGAAGCAAAATTCTTTTCTTTTAACACTCCTTTTTAACTTGAGAGTGACTGATTTATTCTTTTTAAACAAAGTAATTTTTTTTTAAGTTCAAAAGGACTCCCAGTGGTAAAAGTTGTGACTATTCTCACAAGAACTTAGTTGAGTTTGTTGCTTGAATATTTTAATTATCTTTCTACTTTTGTAGTGCTGTGGTTTGAACCCAGGGCTTCAAATGCTAAGCACACACAGTACCACAGAGCTACCCCCCCAGCACGTTTCACTTGAATGATTTAAATGACACTGCCATGTTGAAGCTTTTTTTCTGAGTGCCATATTCAATAAGGAATCAACTAGTCTTTTAAGATCCTAACAGTGCCCTAAAAAGTTGTGGACCTCAAGACTCACCCCTAGCGTCTACAACCCCAGTATGAAATTTGCCATAGACTTTTCCCTGGAAGGGGAAAAAAAAAAATCTTGCTGCCTGTTTACTGAGAAGGCATCTTAGAAATTTTCTTCCTTTGTATACATTTGCAAAATTTTAAAATTTTAATCTCCTTTCTAATTTTAAGTATTTAAATAGTAGTTTTCTTAATCTCAGATCCTTGGATCAAAATATTACCTTCAATAGCTTCAAGAAAGCACCCGGAAATGTGTGAGATTTTTGAGGCCTCTTTGGCTAGAAAAGATCACAACTTTCATTGTTTCCAGAGGTGTCTGTGATTACAAAATAGCCAAGGGCCACCACCCAAATGCAGTGTAAAAGGCACTAAGCTACTATGAGACAAAAGAGAATAAATAAAAATGTACAAATATGGTTTCTGGGTTATCAAAAAGTTCTCGAGTTTTTCCCATATACCTGGACTCAAGTTTTGAATTTTTAGTTGTTCATACTTTTTTGAGTCTGTCCCTCTTTAATCAACCTTTTTTGCTTTGATATTAAGTGTAAATAACTTAAAAATTTTGCAGAGGCTACCAGTGAGTATTCAGATCAACTCATAATCGAAAAATTGAGCTCAGGTGAAATGGAGATACAATTGAATTAAACTTTAGTATCTCAAAATGACCAATTTGATAAGGATGTTCATGTTCTGTGATCTCTGAATATACAGTAAAATCCTAGCATTATTTATACATGATTTAACCTATGTACAATTAGAGTGACTTCTAAATTTTTGCTGATTTTGTGATTATTGGTGTTTTTGTTTTGTTTTGTTTTTCCTTTTCACCAACTTCTGCTTCAAGGTTTTGAAATTCACTGACTATTAAATATTGGAAAACATCTTATGAAAGAGCCTGTTAGACGGTATTATCTCTTCACTTACTCTAAATTTTTATCAAGAATTCTCAGGGCTTAGTTCCTGAGTTCTTTCTCCTTCTCCCTCCTTCTCTCCCCCAACTCTTCCATCTTCTTCCCCCTCCTCCTCCCCCTTTCCCTCTCCTCACTCTCACTCTCAGAAAGCTCAAGGACAGTCTTTTGCCTGGGAGGCCAGATAATAAGATTGAGGCCTAAATGACCTCCTCTTGGAGTACAAAGGAGAAAGGTGGCAAGCTGTGCTCCTTTGGTGGCATGCAGGTGTGCTAGCAAGTTGCAAGTTCCAGAAAAAGTCAACACAGCTGAGATCCAGTTTTTTACCCAGTCATATAAGATAGATAATAGGAGGCAGGTGTATCTTGTGCTTGCTCAAGTGTCTAAGTGAAAAACAAATAACAGCAAGGGGAGCCAAATCCTCAGAGCTCTTCGCCTAAGAGTGGCAAGAGCTCCCTGGCCCCTCTATTCTAAATTAATTCCGTGTCTTTCTGTTTTTCATCATTTGCCCCTCAGTCAGAGACAAACTTGTAGGCTGGTTCCTACACTTTTGCAAAATAGAAATTAGAATTTTTCTTTGACAGCCATGTAACCATTGGTCTGTAATACACAGAGATCCTTTTATTCCCCCATCCCTTAATGGTCTGACCCAAAAAGAAGAGAACTATTACTATTCTTACCACTTTGTAATTTCCCAAGTAGGAAAAAAAAGATATATACTGTTATTTGTGGAAATACAATCTGATACTAAGTGTCCAAAAACCTCTTCCTAACTGCCACTCCCTGTATCTTTTCCTCCATCTTGGGCCCTATTCCTCATACTCTCATACTGAGCATGAAAAGAAATCTAGTTATCTGGTGCTGCCTCGAGAATTCCTTTCAATACCCGGAAATGATGTGCTATGTTCACTGGATTTGTGGAAAATTTCTTTGCCCCACCTCTGTTCTTGGTTTTTGCTGGCTCATGGGTTTCTGGTGCATCCCCACTGTAGCTGATTGTACTTTGTCCTTTAGGTGATCGCTGAAGAATTATCTGGCAATGACGACTACGTAGAACTTGCGTTCAATGCACGGAAATTAGACGACAAGGTAAAATGTTCGGCATTAACCTTATTGAAGGAAGTAATAAAGTCAGCATACACAGTTTAATAAGATTTCTCCCTGCAGCTGTGTTTCCCTTTCAACCCACATTATTAAACAGATCAAAGATTACAGAGAGGTCTGCAAAGTAAAGCTTTCCCTAAATTGAGAAACAGTTAATGAGAAGGGGATGGGACTGTAATTAAAACAGGACAATTTTATTACACTAAGACTTCATTTGTATCCATATGCCACAGGTCAGAAGCACAAGCAAACATGATTTAACCCCACTGTTAGGAATATTCTAAGAGAATAGAGAAGATGTTTAAAGGAAGAAAAGCTACATTTATTAAACATCTGTGTTTGCCAGTTAAGAGCTTTTCATACGTTACCATCTCCAGTCCTTTGTGCAACCCCCATGTAACAGGAATTATTAACACTTTTCAGATAAGAAAAGAGATTTAAAAATGAAATAACTTGTCTAAGGTCACTCCATGCATCAATTCAGAACCTCTGAGTAACAGACTTCAGGACACAAGTATATGTGCAAGGATTTTACTAACAGAAGTGTCTGTGTGGAGACCATACAGTCAGGAAAAGCCAACAGACCATGATAAAAGTCTGACCATGAATGGTGGAGCAAGGGAACAAAGTATGGGTGGAAAACTCCTGGGAAGCCACACAGACTAAGGAAGTTTCAGCCAAAGTCAGCCTCTAGGGAGTCGCACATCTCCCAGAAAGTGACCTGCTTTAATATTTCTCCTGCACTCAGTGACTGACTGGGAGCAGCACGTGGAAGCCTGACCACAGTGCGAATGCAGGGATGGATTTCAACACTCAGCCACCTGTAACCTTCAGCCAGTTATAGTCTCTGTGGCTGCAGGTCTACAAGGCACATTTTCATGGCCACTGCACTCTGCCTGTGAGTGGTAAAATTGATGGTTTACTCCCATGTCATACACGGATATGAAAGTTACACAATCTCCACACTTTAAAAAGGGTTGGAGGTGTCCTCCCCAACATCATCATATGATGTCTCTGATTTCCCACCAAGTAGATCTGTAAGTCAAAAACACATCCTATCAATGGAAACATTCACATAGGACTTCACTTTCCCAGAGTAGGATTATAGAATGGGGGATTTCTGGATGCACCACCACTTTCTCAAAGAATGGCTTATAGGCATTAGGTTGAAAATGGTAAAGCAATGTCTCAAGCCACTGTGTGAAGTCTTTAACAGCAGTTTATATCTTAGCATATCTCATTTACTTTTCACCTAGAAAAGTTTGCTCCTTTATGTATTCATTAATTCATGGTTTTATCCATTGATTTATTCACTCATTCATCCTTCATTTGCCAAACTATGTTGAGGGTTTATTATACATGAGGTACTGGAATAAGAAAAATACCTAAAAAAGATCTTCCAAAGTCAAACCACAATCTTGAATTCATCATCTAAATGGAGCATAAACTTTAAAAAAATGACAAAGGAATGCCACAGCCATAATAAGATGTGATAATTGATGCTTAGTATTTTAGGAAAAGCAATCCATTCTTCATGGAGACATCAGGAAACATTCTGTCCTTAAAAGCCAACTGCCATTTAATAGTTTTAACAGTTCTGAATAGACTGTGTGAAACTTTTACAACTACTGTCTTTTTTTTAGTTTTAGTGCATGTTTGCAATACATAATGATAACATTCATTGTGGGGAGTTAGTATGTCTATATAACACATTTTAATCCTTTTTTTTATCCCCTTCCCCTCCCTTTCCTCCATCTCCTGGTCCCCTTCTCATTTGCAAAAGACCTATCTCCCTGTTTCCTATTACATCTTTTATTTTGCTTTTTAATGTATTTATATTTTAGGTTTCTCATTTAAGGGAAATCATGCAATATTTAAGCCTGTGTGTCTGATTTCACTTAACATTCTGGTCTCAAGATGCACCCATTTTCCAACAAATGATTCACATTTATCCTTTGTAGAATTGTACTCCATTGTATATAAATATCACATTTTGCTTATCCATTCATCTGTTGATGGACATTTAGGCCCCTTCCTAAATTCAGCAATTATGAGTTGTGCTTCTATGCTGACAGTACATCCTGTGGGTCCCAGCACCCAGCTCACACTAATGTCAAAAGATAGTATATGGAGATGTCTCAAAAGACAACTACTGTCTTTTGACATTTGCATGAGCCAAGTGCTGGAACCTGGAAGAACTTTTTGTTTTGTTTTGCTGTTGTAGTATTGAGGCTTAAATCAAGGGGCTTTTCAATAACCTAGATTCCTAGCCTTTTTTTTTTTTTTTTTTTTTTTTGACAGGATCTCACTAAATCTCTAAGTTGCTCATTCAGGGCTCAAACTTCTGCCTCAGTTTGCCAGAGTACTGGGATTGCAGGCATGTGCCATCATGCCCTGCTGGGAGTGAGCTTTTGACCTTTGCTTCTCTGAACTGTTCTAGCATGGGCTCCCCGAGTTGCTGAAGAGTTCATAAAACTGCTCTGCAGTGATTCCTCAGTGAAAGTAAGAGCCAGTGGCTCAGTGTGTAACACTTTCAGGCTACTCACTTTATGGTCCATAATGGTTTCTTCCCATTTAGTTAACTCTGTGGTACCTCTAATGTGTCATGTAACTGATTGACATTCAGTGCAATGCGAAAAGACTTAGGGGTTTGCTGCTGGGCCCATTGGCTCTGAGGTATTTGAACAGTGTCCCTTTAATTAGAAAAATACTTCCTCATGAGCTGGACACTTCATCTGTAGCTCTTATTCAGAGCTAGTAACCATTCCCACCACTGGCTGCACTGATAGTCCTGGGCCCTGGCCACTGCTGAACCTCAGAACCCCAGTCCTTCTTCATAGGACTGTATATTTTTCCAATTCCTAGTCATCCAGAAAACAAAGCAGGGGCCCTTGCTCCAGTTTCCACTGGTGGTAAATGGCCTCAGGTAGAAAGAGGGCAAAGTCATAGAATCAGGGTGTAAAGTCATACCATGAGATCAGCTCACACAAGTTTTTCAGTCAACAAAGGCTTGGCAAGGTTTGATGACTTACCTAAGGACACATTACCATGCTTTGTTTTTCTAGTGCAGCCTAACAAGCCACCTAAAATCCTAGTGACTTTCAGGAACAACTATTTTATTGCATTTAGTGATTTTGTGGGTCAAAAATTCAGTCAGGGTTCAACTGGGTCTTTCTTCTCCTTATGATGTTCATGGAAGTCATACTCAGCTGGCGGGTAAGCTTGTCTGGAGAATGTAGGCTAGCTTTACTCACATGCCTGACACATAGGATGGCCAAAAGTCTAGGTCAGCTGAGATAGTCACCCAGAGTACCTACATGGTGGTCTACGGGAGCCATGTTTCCTATAGTGTGCCTGGGTTCTCCCAGAAAGGGCATCCCAAGAAAACCAGGTAGAAGCTTCATGGTCATTTCTGATATAACCGTGGAAGTCATGCATCATCACTTCTGCTGCACTTGTTAGGAGAGGAAAGTTAGCCTCCAAGCTTTGATGGAGTGGCAAAGTCGTATGGCACAAAAGCATATGGACAGTGAATATTGTAGTGGTCATCTTTGGAAAAAACCAGTGTGACGCAATGTTTTTTGTGACAGAACCAGAATAATGGAGTGCAATTATTTTACATCACAAACAGAAAAAATATTTTCTAGAGGTTCTCCAAGAGGACCCTTTTCTAGCTTTTAGCAATAAAGAATTTTATAGCTACTTACATTGTTAGCAGTGGGACATATGTACTTATTGAGAAACATATCATCACTAGAAGCCACTATGAAATAAAGTTCTCAGTTTTCTATTGTATTCATGAGTATCATGCAAGTCAGTGATTTCCACACACATTTAATTTGAATCATTAATACTGAAATGTGGGGAAAGTACGCCACATCGGCTTTGGACAGTAGTTTAGATCTGAATCCCCAGTCTCCTTGCAGTAACTCTGGGAAGTCCTGTTATCTAAGTACCTTGGGTTGAAAGCCACTGCTCTAACCCAGCTGCCTTCTTACCTAAAGCCACATATGTTTATACTCAACAATACCAGTGACAGAGGGATTCCATCAATTGCCTGTCTGAAATATGAGTAAAGATGGATGTTAGATTGCTCTCAGAATGTGGAGGAGATGTGTTGGTGTTGCCACGTATTTTAGGGGAAATGGAGCCACAGGGTAGGAAGGTATGGATGTGTTAGAAGACAGCGCCTCTCAGAGCAGTGTCCAAAACCTTTAGGTTTTTTCAGGGGAATTCATGCGGTTGAATCTATTACCATAATAATACCAAGGTTTCTTGGTCTCTTTCTTCATTCTCACATATGGAGTTTTCCAGAGGGTAAATGACATCTAATAGCACAACAGATTAGATGCAGAAGTACATGAGAGAATCCTGTTGCCTTTTGTTAAGCCAGTCACTAAATTGATTTCCAAAAATGGAAATTAATACCATTCTCCACTATTTTTTAATCAGGAAAACATAATTGCTTTTCATTTAAAAATGGTGTTTTTATTATTATGCCATGGATTTTTAATATAACAAGTAAATATTTTAAATTTTTATCATTCTTATAATGTGGTAATATTACTGTTTATAACACACATAAACAAAACTTCTGGACAGGGTGTCCCCAATAATTCTTAAGAATGTATGGAAGTACTAAGGCCAAAAGTTTGACAACCACTATTGAATGGTACATCAGGGAGCACTAAGTACTTTTGCAAACACAATGACTGGGAAATGTCTCCTTCCTTTACACCGAAGTATTCATCTGAACTTACTTTTCCAGTGCTGTTCAGCAGATTAGAAGCCATCTATCCAGAATCGAAATCAGGACTCTGAAATCTGAGAGGCCTTCTTCATTGAGAGCCAGGACATAAAATAGTTTAGGTTTGTAAGAAATAACTTATTTATCTAAAGTTAGTACAATTTACTTAGTAGGAAGAGAAGCTTTCTAACTTCTAAGGTATCTGTTATATTAGCAACCACTTTAACAACCTAACAAGCAGAGATGTGGATGTAATAATCTCTTTGGAACATTAAAGCTGAAAAGATATTTTTTTCTCCTCCCTTTCCTGAGTATTTACATTGGTATATTGGAACTGATTTTCACACTGGTGGTCTCCACATTTGTAATATTTAACCATTATAGACTACATTGAGGCTAGTTTGAGGCAGTTATGTACAAGTAAGCAAATCTGTCTTCAAAGTAGGGTGTGCCAAACTTTTTCTACAGAAGGTCAGTTGGTAAAAATTTTAGGCCTGGCAGTCTGTATGGCCTCTGTTCCTGCAACTCAGCTCTGCCTTTGAAACATGAAAACAGCCATAGTGATACAGAAGTGAATGGGTGTGACTGTGTTCCAATAAAACTTTATTCACAAAAACAAACATCAGGTCAGCTGTGTCTCAGGTGCCATGGTTTGCTTGCCCCTTCTCTAAGGTAATGTAAAATCTCTACCTGCTGTGCTACGATTTTACTCTCTGCAAGTATGCCTGCCTGGGAACTGTGACCCAGTCTGCATTAATGATAGAAAATCATAATTATT